>JAQFXT010001802.1:0-15096 GCA_034683725.1 Strigamia crassipes
TGCGCGTCTATGCAGATGACTCGCATGCAGATTTTATGCTGCGAGCGCATCTGCATATTCAAACACAAAGTGCATGCTCGTGACAAAACTTTAACCAAATTTTTACAAATCTCAATCAAATTTGATCGCATTTTGGTCAATTTCAATCAAATTTGATCGCATTTTGGTTAATTTCAATCAAATTTGATCGCATTTTGGTCAATTTCAATCAAATTTGATCGAATTTTGGTTAATATCAACCAAATTTAATTGAATTTTGACAAATCTCAATCAACATAACAACTACTATCGGTTTAATCTGCGCATGCAAAAATGTTGGATTCTGGGAAAATTTTAAGGTCATTCAAAGTTGAAATCCTATTTTCTTGATTTCAAAAAATCAAGAAAATCAGGATTTTCAAAACCTATTTTACTTGTGTTTTCCTACCATTGTTTTGCTGAACGCGGTACATTTGAAAATAAACAGCACAAAATACTCCAATTACACCAACATCGATAAATTAAAGCGCATGCATAATATTAACATTTTTATGACGTCACTGGCCGAGATGCTATTGGGTCCTATCGCAACCAGCTTTATTGGTTTCAATGCATATCCGCTCCTGGTTCTGCGGAAGAGTTTGAGAAATGCTAATTTAATAACTGATTGAAATATCTAACCGTTTGGAGGCTCTCTGGCAGCAGAGGTCACTCTTGAGTAATCATCATTAAATAATAATCAGTGAATAGCTAACAGTTGAAAAAGTCTCTGCGAGCTGATTTCAATCTCTTTCTCAAATAAATAAAAAAATAGTTCTAAATTTGTTTATGTAAATATGTAATTAAACTGTTTATAAATATTACGTAAATTAAATAAATGCAATTAGTAGTGTTTTTACAGCTTCAAGAAACCGGGGCTGGGTTAAAGTTTTGAGGGACTCTGAGCACTTTTGACAGTGGGCCCACGAATTAAGAGCGGGATTTGTAGATAATGGCTGTTCTCAAAAAATTGCATTTTGACACAAAAAATTCATCTTTGCCCATAATAGTGCATTTTTATGTGAAAAAAATGTATTTGTAGACCAAAAAAAAATTATTTTTTTGAAAAAAAATGCTTTTTCAAACGTGTACCAGGTGGCTCTTTAGAATCGGGAGCGCGGGGCACTTGTTCCCATTTTTTTAATCCGACCCTGCATTAATCTCACATTTTAACTTATTTTTAGATTTATACTTTTTCTTCTTTTTAAAGAATAAAATTTCTAGAATTAAACGAGAATGAGATAAAATTTTGGGAGAATTTCCACTCTCTCTAGCGGATAGTTAACACAACGCGTGACAGCTGTTACCTGTTAATAAGAGAATTAATGTACTACATACGATATTACAACTTGAGATGAAATTGACTCCTAATGATCTGCATGATGCAATACAAGTGGCATGCTGTTCACAAATAAATATAACGCAAAAAACACGAGAAAGTTCCCGATTCATCTTACTGCACCAAGTACAGGTAACAACACTTTCTCTTTCATTTTCAGTTTGATTTTCTGTTTAATGTTGCGGCGACCCGGGTCGTCTCTTCACAATACGCGTTTAAAAGAAGGAAAAGAGCGGGAAATCTAGAGAGTTTCCAACCGGTATTTTTCCCTTGTAAGGAATAAAGCGAAATACACAGCGAGCGAGACTCAAGCCGTGACCCGTCGCAATACTTTTCACAAGTGTGCGAACGATACAATGGTATACCCAGCGAAAGAGATTTGCCAAGACCCGTCACTGCACTGCTCACGCGTCGATTGAAAATCTCGATGAACTGCGAACGGTCTTCCGTCGGTCCGTGGATACGACGGGTGTCGGCTGGCGTCGGAGTTAGCGAACTGGCCCAGTTGACTAACCTGTCACGATCCAACAAAATCCAACAAAAATCTACTCGTGTTTTCCAGAAAGAACTCCAAACATCCAATCACTAAATTCAAATTGCGACGTTCCGGGTTGTTACTAACTAATAACGCTGTTGAGATGCCTAACGGACTTATACTCAATGGCCAGTAAAATGTCTAGGAGTAATATTTGAATAATAAAAAGAAACAAGTTGTTTCGATAAGAAAATAACAAAAGGTGTATTTTATTATTTGTCAAATAAAATACACTGAAGTACTCACAGCACTTAAACAATGAAAATACAAGATGGCGCTGGGCGCGAAAATACGAACAATGGAGAAAGACGAAACGGGAGGTTCCGGCAGGTGACGACGTGACGACGTCCAGATTCGTGGGGCTCCCTGGAGACGGTGAAGGTTCTGGCACGTCGGCAACAAATGACGCTCCGTAGGTCTTCGATGAAGGCTGCGATGACAAGTTAGCTGAAACAGAGTAAACTCGATGTTCCAGCTACTTGGCAAGACAGGAGAGTGTTTGAGTAAATACTCAAACAGGTCACGCGGTGGTCGCTAAAAAGGCTGAAATTACACAATGGGTAATTGCAGCAGAATGACTCCTAAATCTCTAACCAATTTATCACCAATCTCAGTCTGTATTGTAGCAGAGTAAAAAGTGGTGAAGCCAGGTTAGAGTCAAGATCAAGAGTGAGCACAGAATATCCTGGCTTACTTCAAATCCGTTGCTGCGCGTGCGCACAAGGCGTAAGTGAGCTCCCAGGGACTGGTGCAAACTTAACAGTTGCAAGCAACCGTTAAGTCTGCACGGTGGCTGGGGCTGCAGATGCTCGCAGGGTGTAACGTCTGCTTGCATCTGGAGGAGGGGAGGGGTTGGCGTGAGCCAAGATGTTAAATAATATTATAAATAATATTAAGTAAAAGGGAGAAATGCTGTGAACCCTCAAAGTATATTTGAGGTCACCACAAAATAAATGTTACATCGCATTATATTTGTCTTACACGCCGATATTGCTTTATTTATTTTTAGATTTAAACATGTATAAGAGTTTTATTCAAACGTGTTTCGCACTTTTTCTGCTACTAGAACTCACACTGGCGGAGGTAAAGATAGGTAAGCAAAAAAATAACCATTTTTAAACTAAAAATTTAATTTTCTATTTTATTTTTCAAATATAGTTCAGAATGCTGACGGCTCAACTAAAACAATCGGGTAAATCAATATTTCCTTCCCTATTAACATAATTAATAATAACGTCTTTTTAATCCCTTTCTAGATGTGCTGACCACACCAGCTATTGCGACACTGACTTATCTCGAGACCGCTGCTGCAACGGTGGTAGTTGCGAATACAACGCTATTTTCAACCGTAGTGTTTGCAAACCAAAAGAACCACCGTATGTTACCATATTTTATTCCTCCAGCATATGACAATATTGACTCTAATTTTGTGCTAGATTACCCTGTGGTCAAACACACGGTCAATGCCAAAATGGTGCGTTAGGCGCAGGCTGTTGCAATGAATTAGACGAGTGCGATTGCTCCGTGAGCGAAAGCCCAATTTGTGTTTGCAGACCAATACCGTAAGCATCCCTACTTCATACCATAGCTTATACTAGAAATCCACTCCAACTGTATTGTTGGTTCGTAACAGTGCAGTTGGAGATGGCTGCATTCTAGTGAGAATGCGAGCCAACTACAGACAATAGAGCTCCTATTTTTTCCCCTAGCTACAGTTGGCAAGGTAAATAAACAGGCAGCCATCTTGGCTGCTAGATCAAGAACAGTAAGAAGGTGTTTTCCTTTGTCTCCTCATTCGTATTACTGTATCATGGGCAAGATATAGTAAAAAGTGCATCATTCGTTTCTTTTCCAGTCGGTGCACCCGAGAGAATGCCTCTTGCACGTCTGGAAGCCAGCACGAGTGCTGTTATGGTTTGCATTGCAAATGCAACAACGATAACCAGGATTGCAAGTGTTTGGCCCCACCACCATTACCGTAAGCATACGCTTTCGAATTCCCTAACAAAAATAATGTTAAATAAATAAATAAATAATTTTTTTAAAGATGTATTAAACAAAATGAAACTTGTGGGGAGATACGACGAAACGACTGCTGCCGAGGTTTCGCCTGCATGTGCACCACTAAGCTCGGTTGCCATTGTGATGTACCGCCACCAGCACCGCTGACAACACCAACACCGTATGCAACTTGTATTGTATTTATTTAGTGCAAAAATAGCAAAGAATTTGATTTCTGTTTCAGGAAAGCGGAATGTCTTAGGAGAGATGCAAAATGCGACCCTAATGATGACAAATGCTGTTGCAGCAATCATTGTATTTATTTGTATCGTTATAAAAGTTATGGATGCAAGAAAAAACCTTTTGCGACTTGGGAATTTGGTTGTTCAGAAGATTGATTTAATTAATCTAAGACTTATTGTGAGATGAAAATAAAATAAACATTTATTCATGAAATGAACATTCCTTAACTCATAAATTTGTGTGAGATTATTTCGATTTTTAGTCTGTTTATTGTTTAGTTGTTCGTTATAATACTAAAATTAATCGCTTACCATCTACCGGGTTACTATCAGGTTTTCCGTCTACCGTTTCTACGTCCGGTTTTCCAAACGCTTGAAACGAGAATATAAACCAATAATACTTTTTAATTAAAAATGGGAACACGAACCAAAGAATTCCAAACTCAGCAATATTGAACTGTGGCGTAATATTTCTTTAATCGTTCCTCCGTAGATCGATTGGTACTCTTTCTCTTCACTATCAAGTACATCGTAACCTTCCGCAAGTTCATTTTTCTCCTAACATAGGTGGACCGTGTGATTCATTCATTTTTAGAACCAAAAATTGATTTTTAAAGATTTAAAAACTTATTTTTAATCCAAACTGATCATTTTTGTAGCCAAAAATGTTTATTTTTAAGCAGAACAATTCATATTTTTTTTTAAAAATGGCGCGAAATGCCACGAAACCTTTCGTTTCTAAATACATCAAGGCAGCGGGTAAGTGTTACGTGTTAGAACGTTTGTTTATCGAGTAACGTATGCAAAACGTTGATTTTGTATTGTTATATTAGTGTTAATAAAGATTGAAGATATCATTTCGTGTTTGGCCGTGTCCAGTAAGTGATTGTCAACGAACACAGCCGATTAAATCGAAGAAAGTAAAGTAAAATATATAAACGAATTAAGAATGGGAACGCGAGTTTACATGGGAGGTTTAAATCGTGAAGTTTGTGAACGTGATATCGAGAAATTTCTGAGTGGATACGGTCGGATCCACGAAATAGTTCTGAAGAAAGGATTTGGATTTGTGCAATTTGACAATCCGCGAGATGCCGACGACGCAGTTTATGACTTGAACGGGAAGAATTTGTTTGGCCAACAAGTAACGGTGCAATTTGCTCGACGAATTCCACGGACTCACTTCAGGCGTGATCGCGAATTTGGCGGCGGCGATGGAACGAGTCATTTTAATTCCAGATACAATCCTGTCCCGCGCGGACCGAGATCGCCATTACGAACTCGCAGCAGAAATTACTCATCTAGGCGCACTGAATGCAGATCGAGATCACCTTTAAATTCTCGCAGATCACGATCACCTGGAAATTCTCGCAGATCACGATCACGATCATCTGGAAATTCTTGCAGATCCCGATCACCTGGAAATTTTCGCAGATCACTATCACCTGGAAATTCTCAACGATCGCGGTCGACATCATTGGAAAACGTTTACGACGCAATACCACATTATCTTAAGTGTCTTCGTTGACCAAATTATCAAAGAAATTATCGAGGAAAAAAACTATAATATGATTTTGAATAATTTTTGATTTTTTCTCAACGTTTTCATCGTCAAATCTTTCTCAAACAGATTCATTTTGCTTTCAGAATGGCTTTCAAGTGAAAATTTAATCTTTTGTGGTGTTACTGTGGCGTCAGTTTGACTCTCCACACACACTCTAAAAATTGTTGCAAAAAAACTGCAAAATTGTGTAAAAATCGGTAAAATTTTGCAGATTTTTGCAAAATTTTGCATTCTTTTGGGGTTTTTTTTGCAAGATTTTGTATTTATCTGCAAAATTTTGCTAATTTTTACAAAATTTTGCTAATTTTTACAAAATTTTGCAGAAAATTTAGGTAAAGTGTCGCCTCCTTTGCCCCACCCTTGCTACGCCACTGTCCAGACACTATCTTAGACAACTACCGTAGTGAGAAAATGTAAAACCATTGAAGTTAATTGAATATTAAAATATTTATTATGACCAAACCACCCACTTCCGTCTGCTAAAATCAAACAAAAAAATCCACCTTTAGAATTTTATTTTCGTTTCACAAGTATTGCAGTTTATTTTTTTTATTTTTCAAAAAACTAATTTTCATCGTAAAACATTAAAACGTAATAATAATAAAAAAATCTATAAAAAAAATTAATTTAACTTTAAAACAATGTCCTGTATCATAATCTTTGAAATGCTTCAATTTCGCTTTGAATAACAAACTTGTATTCGATAATTGCTACGTCCATATCAGTTAAAAGCGCTGCGCCAAAAGTCGTATTTTTTCCATCTTCCGCATCCGGGAACGACGAATTTTGCAACAACGATCGAATTTTCGACAAATTTGACCCCAATTCGACAACTATAAAAAAAATTAAAGAATACATATTTTATTATTATTTATTTATTAAACTTACTCTCGTGTGTCGCATTCCATTTAAAATCAGTCACCAAAGCCTCGTCGTCTTTCCTAAACCACATCTGCAAGAAATCGGCCATTTTGCGCAACTCATTTTGAATATTTTTATCAATAAATGACATGTCAGCTAATTGTTCATCCAAATCATCGTTAAAATCACAAACCCGTTGAAACATTCTCAACAAAAACTGACGTCGAATTTGCAAAAGCGAAATATGAATTGAATTCAACAAGAGATCGTTAAAATTCGTGACAAAGTGACACCCGAATTGTGAATTGTGTTTTTCTACGCAAATTTGGCAAAGCAGATGGTCACAGTCGTGACATCTTGCGAAACCAATTTTATCCGGATGATAGTGGCACGGTTTTTCATCTTCTAGTTCAATTTCGTCATCGTATGGGTCAATTTGATCACCTAGTTCCATTTTATCGTCTGGTTTAATTTTATCGTCTGTCGGTTCAATTTTATTGTCTGTCGGTTCAATTTTATCATCTTTCGGATTTATTTCACCTTTCTGCGTGTCGATGTATTCTTGCAATTTAGTCGACGTTTCAATAGTAAAACATGGGCCGTTCCATGGTGTCCAGTATTGAAGCAAATTTGAATCTTTTTGGGTCATTCTTTGTTGAGTTTGATGTTTTAGTATTGAATACAATTCTAGTTTGTTTGTTTTCATTTTTCGGAGTTGTTGTTAAGTCGTTTGCTTCACTTTTCAATGTCAACGTTTGTATTTATCGGTTAACTACGTCGATGCGTTGAAAGAATTTGTATAGTGACGTCACACAAATGTTAATCACACAGACGCGCATAAATTTATCGATGTTGTATTAATCAAAGTGTTTTATGTCGTTTAGTATATTTCTATTCCGTTCAACAAAACATTGATAGAAAAATACTTTCATTTCAATTTGTGCAATGCAGCGAAGCATTCGTGCGGAGAATGTTTGAATCGACGTTTTTTGCATGTAGGTTCGTTTACATCGGGCTCCAGTGGTTTCTTGTGATTTTAATTCATTAAAAGTTATTTAGATTTGTTTAAATTATGACGTGACAATAAAAAAAAATATAATTTTAAAATATTTCGAGAGATTTCGTACAAACAGGACATTAATTTTCTGTCGATCGAAAATATTTAAAATAACACGAAAACTATTTGTTTATTTAACATACATTTATTCTCCATTTATTCTTTAATTATTTTTGCGGTTTGTATTTAGTGACTCTACAATTCTGGTGCCAGGGAGAACAAGATGTGACATCACATATCAAAAAATAAACTAACTTAGAATACCACAACGGAAACAAAAGAAAACGTTTATTCGACAGTCATTTATTCGCTGGTAAATCTAATAAAAAAAAAAATTTATTTTTGTTGAAAAAATGACTTGTCTGTTTTACCAAATAGAAAAATAACTTTTGCCTTAAACATTACTCTCTAAAAAAAAAAAAATTTTTAATTATTATTTATAGTTGTTTCAAAAGTGAATGAATTTTATTCCAAATGAACTAATTAAAAAGAAATATAGTTTACATGGTTAAAAAAAGAAATCGTTTAGCAGTTTAAAAAATCGGATGTCATGAGCATTTCAAGACACGTTACTAGATCCCGTTCTTGTTGCGCCTCGAAGAAGTTGGATATGTTCAGCATGCTGCTTTGGTCTCGAGCTTTGTAAGCCAAAAATCGGCAAACTGCTGCAAGCACTAGACTCGACATTGACGGAAACTTCAATTCATTCATTGGATTTTCAACATATGGAGGCGAGCCATTAAGCATCGCCTCAAAGGTCCTCGAAATACACGCGTGTTCGCGCGTTATAATAAATTCCAGTCCGTCCGATGCGATTAATTTCACATACATCGAGTTGGGTCCTTTGCAGCTTTCTTCACATATCGTCTCATACGTTAAGTTTTTTGAATCAGCCATTTTGTTTATCAATTAAATATCACCAGACGCGACTTCAGTTAATGACTAAATCCTTGTGCGGCAGCAAATTTGAAATGTATTTAATAACTATATAAGTAAATGCAAAAAAGTTTTTGTTTAAATTATTCAATTAAAATCATATGTTATCGTCGTTTGCTTATTTACCCGATAATTATTTTGGTAATTTTTTCAATTGAAGTGATGATGATAATGTGTTACTGCGAAATGAGCACTTTGTGTGTGATTAATTCGGTATTTGGAAAACCGGATGTTGATCTGGTAAACCGAAAACCTGATTGTTTTTAATAGCAGACATCTTCATGCGATCAAGGATTAAGCAAAAAATGTTTGAAGTTAGTCACGCAACGGAAAGTTCGACTTTCTAGCAACTATCGTTTCGAGTTTTACATTTTTTGTCATTCTTTTTTTGGTCCCTTGGGATTTGCTGTAAATATGAAGATTTCAGGGATTTGCTGTGGATTTGAAGATTTCAGGCGGATTTCTTCAAAGATTTTGCTTGATTTTGCTACAAATTTTGCAACAGTTTAGAAGATTTCATGAATTTCTAGAATTCCCAGAGGATGTCTAGGATTTCCAGAGGATTTCTAGGATTTCCAGAAGTTAGTCACGCAACTACTTTCTAGCAAGTATCCTCTCGAGTTTTACATTTTTTGTTACGGTATTCCTTTTTTGGTCCCTTGAGATTTGCTGTGAATTTGAAGATTTCAGGAATTTGCTGTGAATTTGAAGATTTCAGGAATTTGCTGTGGATTTGAAGATTTCAGGTGGATTTCTTCAAAGATTTTGCTTGATTTTACTACAAATTTTGCAACATAAACTGTTGCAAAATTCGTAAATTTCTAAGATTTCCACAGGATTTCTAGGATTCTCACAGGATTTCTAGTATTCCCACAGGATTTCTAGGATTCCCACAAGATTTCTAAAATTTCTAGGGAATTTCTAAAATTTCCAGAAAATTTCTAAAATTTCCAGAAGATTTCTAAAATTTCCAGAAGATTTCTAAAATTTCCAGAAGATTTCTAAAATTTACAAAAGATTTCTAAAATTTCCAGAAGATTTCTAAAATTTCCAGAAGATTTCTAAAATTTCCAAAAAATTTCTAAAATTTCCAGAAGATTTCTAAAATTTCCAGATGATTTCTAGAACTTCCAGAGGATACCTAAATTTTCCAAAATTTCTAGGATTATTAGGATTTTAAAATCCAAAATCTTAGACAGTACGAGGGTTACAGTATTGGCTACCCCCTAGCAAGTAGAGAAATATTTAGAAACAAACGGTCACCTGGCAATGCAGGACAGGACAGCACTTCCAAAATACGTTTTGCGGCTTTGAAACGAAAAAATAAAAATAAAAAACAAACAAATAAGTTAAAAGACTTAATGACCAACATTCCAAAATTATTCAAACATCGACTTTTAATTACGACAAATTTGTTTTACCAAATAAAAAAAAAAACTTTTACCTTAAACATTACTCTCTAAAAAAAAAATTGTTTTAACTTATTATTTATAGTTGATTCAAAAGTGAATGGGTTTTATTCCAAATTTTATGACCTAATTAAAAATAAATCGTTTAGCAGTCTAAAAAATCGGCTGCCATTAGCATTTCGAGGCAAGTCTGTAAATCCGGATCTTCTGGCGCCTCGAAGAAGTTGGGCAGTTTAAGCCCGCTGCCTTGGTATCGAGCTTTGTAAGCCAAATATCGACAAACTGTTGCAAGTACTGGACTCGAAATTAACGATAACTTCACTTCATTCGTTTCATTTTCAGCATATGGAGTCGGTCCATTAAGCATAATCTCAAGGGTCCTCGAAAGACACGCGTATTCGCGCCTTATAATAAATGCCATTCCGTCCGATGAGATTAATTTCACGTGCAGCGAGTTGGGTCCTTTGCAGCTTTCATCAACATCCGTCTCACCTTTTAAATCCTTTGAATCCGCCATTTTGTTTATCAATTAATGTCACTGGATGCAACTTCAGTTAATGACTAAATTCTTGCGAGACAGCAAATTTGAAATGTATTTAACTAAATAAACGAAAAAAGATTTTTTGTTTAAATTATTCAATCAAAATCGTATATTATCGTCGTTTGCTTACTTACCCGATAATTTGTTTCGTTGAAGTGGTAATGCGGGACTGCGAAATGAGCTTTTCGTTTCGATGCTTCTTATGGGGTTAATTTGGTATTTGGAAAACCTGACGTTGATCCGGTAGACTTAAAACCTGATTGCTTTTAATAGAAGACGTGACAAGTGTGGCTGTTTCTGAATTAAATGAAGAGAAATTGGAGGGGGCAGACAATCGCAAAAATTGCGTTTGAGATTTTAAAATCCTGTTGGAATGCTGAAGATTTCGGAAAGAGAGATTTCTTGGATTTCAGAGATTTGTTAAAGATTTCAGGGGTTTGTTGCGGATTTGAAGATTTAAGAATTTGCTGTAGATTTAAAGATTTCAGGTGAATTTCTTATATAGATTTTGCCATAAAATTTATGACAACTTAGAAGATTTTATGGATTTCTAGGATTTCCACAGGATTTCTAGGATGAGCTCTGAACAGAAAGTTGCAGAACTTTTGTCCCAATTTTGTTGCCTTGCAAGACTTTTGTCCCTGGTGTAGTTTTTATTTTTGTTAATTTTATACTGAATAAAAATTTTTCCAGTTGATGTTAAATAATGATTCTACTCTAAAAAGATAGGGCATTTCAATTTTTAAAGTTTTATTGCTCTAGCTGCGGCGTTCCGGATTGTTGATAACCAAATATCGTGCATATTCAATTAGCAACGCCGTCGAGATGCCAAAGCAAACTTATACTCAATGGCCGTTTGTGTCTAAAGATAATTAAAATAAAATGGAAGAAACAACTAGTTTCAAGTAAACAAGAACAAATGTATTTATTCTCTAACATCGGTCAGCTGCGCGGCATTGCGTAATAGCGCCAACTTTGAGTCAATAGAAGTTTAATCTTAGAAATTAAACCGTGGGATGCAAGAACTTGCATTTGGCACAATTCAGGGTCAGTCAGACGCTGTCGAAAGCTGGTAACTGCTTGTCTAAATTCAGAGGCGTCTCTGGCTTGTCTGCCACCGGGGTGCAAGGTATGTGCTGCCGCCTCTTTTCTTTGCAAAAAAAATTTAAAATGGAAAAAAAAGGTCAGTTGGGGTCTGAAGCCGCCACCTGGGTCCAGCCGCCCGGGCTACTGTGCACCCCTTGCACCCCCGCTTAAAACAACCCTGTCTAAATTCTGTAAATGAATTGCATTAATGGGTCTGCTGACCGGAGAGTCATCAATGTACAGCTGTGTATTCCCTACACCAATCGTTAATGTGTCCATTGCTCTTTGGAAAATCGCCGAAGCAGACTTGGTTCTAGCCATGGGCCCCTCGCAAAGCGGGGGTTGCGGGCATCGCCACTACTACCAAGTCACAAACAGTTCCTATGTTTTATTGAGTTTTTTATTCTTTATAAATGTAATAAAAAAAATGTAATCTACAGGAAGAGTAATAACTTAAACATTTTATGCAGCTATTGTTTTGGAAAACTAATAAAAATGAACACAACACTAATTAAGAGGATATGAATGGTAATGTTTCTACAATATCATAGTGCTAGCTTCAATCAGCTGTTATAAAATGAAATTGTTTTTTCTGTGTTTTGTTTCGGTGTTTTCTTATTGCTATTGTACCGCAAGTATACCTAGCCAAGAGACAATTCTTGCAGATTTGAAGCTCAATTTGCCGAATGTAGACGACTGTGAACGTATGAATGACATGTGTCAGCATGATTTCCACAACAACAACTTTCGCGGTGAGGATCCAAACATCAAGTGGGTTGAGTTTTACCCGATATGTATGAAAAGAGGCTTAGATCCAGAGGCCTGGCCATTGTGCCGTAAGTTCAATTTCGACCTTCTTAATTATTTTTACTTTTCTCGCGTATTCTTGAGATCCCTACCACATTTTTTTGTTATTTTGGGTTTTTTAAAACCTGAAATTATAGATCAAATTACAGAATTGTTTTGCGCGCTCTGGTGGCAGTTTTGTGCACTACATGGTCGGCAACACGTAAACAGCGTATTACTATGCCTACTTTTGGCCGCTTTTGGGTGTCACAAAATTTATTTACTGGTATCTGTTTATTTATTAAATAATCGAATTAAAAACTGCATTCAAAATACACTAGCGCAACGTGTTTGTTGCCTACCACGGTCTGTGCATGCGCGAAAAAACCCGGATGAAAACAACAACTGTAATTTGGTCTATTGACCTGTACCCACACATTTATTTGTATCAAAAAATGTCAAATCAGTATCGGTGCATTAACGTATTGTGATAATCTACGTTGTTTATTACAGAGACGCAAGGGGAATTGCTAAAAAACATCTGCAAATATAAGACATGCTACATGCTAAAGAAAAACACAATGGCAATACCTAACTACACGTTTAAGGATGGGATTTGTAAATGCAGTTAATTAAAAATTCGGCTGCTTAAAAAAGCTGCCAAAGTTTCTTAATTTTTCGTGTGTAGTAACAAATTAATACAAAAAGTATCAGTTGATGAGTGGCTAAAAAATATTACAAAAAAAAATAGTAAAATAACTTTAATTTTTTTTTTACTCAAAATTAATTGAGTTGATTAACTTTTATTTCTCAAAATTATTTTTTTTATTATTTAACAACGACTACAGCTATCTGTTCAATTATTAATAAAATAATTGAATATTTATAACATAAAACACCGTTAATCATCAATTTAACTTGAGCAAAATAGATCAAAATAAAGCAAAACTAAGCAAAATGGATCAAAATGGAGCAAAACTAAGCAAAATGGATCAAAATGGAGCAAAACTAAGCAAAATGGAGCAAAACTAAGCAAAATGGAGCAAAACTAAGAAAAATGGAGCAAAACTAAGCAAAATGGAGCAAAACTAAGCAAAATGGAGCAAAACTAAGCAGAATGGAGCAAAACTAAGCAACCTCAAAATACACATACCAATAGGCATTGTGTAACTTGTGAGTGTGGACGTATTGCTGCGACCCAACAACTGACCACGTGATCATGTACCCAACAAAGCGATTAAGATTGGCAGTGGCAGTACCCACGCCAAGTGATCGTTTGTCTTGCATGAAGAAGCTGTGATGAGGCATTTGGACATTGCTGACCTGGAAGGGAGGGTCCAGCAGTGCTGCATGCTGATCACGAATGGAAAGAACTGACATAGAACATGTTTTGGTTTATTGGTTTATGGCCTTTTATTCAAATAGTTGTTTAGAGGTTGGTTCCAGACAGTGTCTTCCAGCTTTGGGTATGTTACCATGCCCCAACCTATGTCAACCAGCAACCACGTGGCTACAAGACCACGTCGGCGCTGAAGACTGTCACCTTTTATTGTGTGCCGGCGTTACCCGGACATCTTTGATCGTCTCAGGTTGTGAGTGTTTGCATCTGGTCACAAGGTGGTCAAGGGGACGACCACGTGTTGATGATCACAACACACACGATATAATGAAATAAACCACGCAAGACGCACTATTTAAATGAGAAGTTTCTTTATTTAATGTAAGCATTGTCTAGGGTCCAGTGCGCCTATGTGTGTTTATCCAGTTGCACAGAGTCCATCGACTAGGTCCTTTCTCTTTACCGCTGCCCACGAGATCGGAGATGGCGTGGCCAGCGGGTGCCTGGTCGATTGTCTCTTTGATTGGGCCGCTCAGGACCCTGTGGCTCGCAGGACGAGCACACAGAGCCGGAGATGGCTGTGCATCGATCGGGGTCGCGTACCGGGTTGGGAACCATGCCGCAGCACAGACTGCCTTGCCAAAGCGGTGGCAACCCCGTGCACGCCATTTCCGGTCATTCCCAGGTCCCTGTCTCCGATTGGCCACAATCGGTCCGCAGCTCCACCTGTTGCTAGGGGGCTGCAGCAGGGACCGCGAGTGCTGGCCAGTGATCGTGTAATGATCACCTCGTTACATCATTGCGTGATGGATAGGACATGGTCGACCAGATGACCCACCATGCTGCCAATCCGCAACAGGCTGCCCTTTTGGGGCACTTTCGTTTCCGCCCTATGGCCAGTGGTCAGTTGACCACTTCTGGCCAGCAACGCCCCCTGTTGGTGGGTGTTGCCTAGGGCGGCCATCCATGTTGACAGTGTCCACAAGGCGGTCACAAAGCCATCTCCTGTATTGGAAAATACACTCTAGATGCACTGACCCCTAAACAACCTACAATAAGCAGTATAATTACATTTAAAACAGTGCGTTTTTGACTGTGTTTCTTACCGTGTGTGGAGTGTCCACTCCAATGTACTAATTATCACACTATATGTTAATTTGTGACGCTGTGTTGTCAGCGCCACCTACCAGTATTGAATAAAGAATCAGTAGTAATATACCGAGTGCGCCGGGGAATTGTCAAAATATTAGGTCCGCACGAATTTTTTTTGTGTGGTGATAAGATCACGAGTGCCCGTAGGGCACAAGTGATCTTATCACACAAAAAGATGAGTGCTGACCTAAATTTGACAATTACTCAAGCACGAGGTGTATTTATGAGAT
>JAQFXT010001803.1:0-15092 GCA_034683725.1 Strigamia crassipes
TAAAAATCACTGATTTTGTTGTAAAAATCACTGATTTTGTTGTAAAAATCACTGATTTTGTTGTAAAAATCACTGATTTTGTTGTAAAATTAACTGATTTTGTTGTAAAAATAACTGATTTCGTTGTAAAATTAACTGATTTTGTTGTAAAAATCACTGATTTTGTTGTAAAATTCACTGATTTTGTTGTAAAAATTAATGATTTTCTTTACCAAATTGGATTGCTTTTAAATCACTGATTTCTTTACAAAAGTAATGATTTTCTTTAAAAAAAATCACTGATTTGTTTAAAAAATCAACGATTTTTTTGTAAAACGCCCAGGTGTTAATTCAAAGCTTTACAGTAATGAAAAATCCACTAAAACATAAAAAAATTCTCAATGTTTAGTAATAAACTTAACTAAACGCTAAAAGAAACAAAAGATTACCACAATTAAAAATAAACTCGGCTGTTTGGCATGTAAACACGGTCAATTAATAAAGAAAAAAAAAAAAAAATATCAGGCCTTAATATTCACATTAAACACTGCTACTTAAGCGGTCCAATACTTAAAGCATATTATTTATTTTTGTTAATCATTGTGAGAAAAAACACAAATCTTTAACACAAAGCCAACATTTTATGAAACTTCTAGGTACATGAAATTCACCTTCACTTAGCACAAAGTAAAATTATAACCTTTTCTTATCATAAATCCAAACAAAAGGGGCCTATACTTAGTATATGACATTTCCTTTCCTGTTTATGTATAAATTCTAGTTACAAATGTCATAAACCTGCTCCGCTTCTATTTACACACCTTTTTTTTCAAAAAAATATTTGCAGTTACAAAATTGGCTTTTCGTACATTTCCATCGTGCAACTCAATATTATGGCACTTTTTTTTTTTATATAAATAGAAAAAAAAAAAAAAAAAAAAAAAAAAAAAAAAAAAAAAAAAATATTACATTAATCAATTTCTTTTTACACAATTATAAATGCAACTTGATCTGGCATGTTAATAGCAAAATTTCATTACTAAAATAATAATAATTAATTATTATAGATACATTAACTACTAGTACATTAAACCACATATAATACCTGTTAATGAGAAGAAAAAAAAAAATTCATTTCCTTAAAAATACCCGCTATATATAACCAATTCAGTGCTGTATAATCCAAACTTCGGGAGACTTTGAATGAATTATTTGACCCAGTGCCAAATAAAATTATTTTAATTACAAATAAACACAAATAACCCTTTTTCTACAGCAAAAATAGACAACAGTGTATGTAAAACTAAAAAAATAAGAAGAAGAAAAAAAAAAAAATTGCTGACCTTTTTTAAAAATAAAATTTTTTTTTTTTAAATTTAAAAAAAAAAAAAAAAAAAATTAAATTGAGCAACAAAAGTATAGAATTCAAGCAGAACTTCACCACCTTTAATACGGATCAAAGAGAATTGACCATGAATTGCACACACATCAGTTGTTATACGGGTCTCCACTGTTGACAGCAAATTAACGAGATGTGGATTTCATTTTGTAATTAAAATAAAAATCATTTTGTGCCCCTTGTAAAACGCAAGAGTTTTAACTTATAATATCCCTAGAATTTAAAGAGAGAAAAAGAAAAATGTAAATTTTTCAAGAAATTGTTCGAAATTTGGGGCCACCCGACGACATTTCCACGCGTTCAAGTGGTTTTGTATTAATGAATTAATTACCCTGAAATAATATTTTGTTTTGATTACAACTCATTACGTATGGTAAGGAGTGACGTAGGTGGCAGGAAAAAGCCCTTTTCGTGTACCGATTTCGCCGGCCCACCAATGCTGATCGGACCGGTCGGTCACCGTGATCACGTCGCCGCGTTTGAATTCCAGTTCGCCCGGCTCTTGCGGAGCAAAGTCGTAGAGAGCTTGGACCAAAAACTACAACAACAAAAAAAAAAAAATTTAAAATTTAAAATTAAAACGCAACGTTCGTTCCAACGTGTTTCGATTGGCCATAATCGGACTGCAGCTCCAACTATTGCTAGGAAGCCGCGAATAAACCGCAAAATCACTAAGATGTTACGCGAGATCAAATTATTGACGTAAAAGTTTAAAATTTGTGCGTCACTGCGCCGTGCGGAAGTTACGCCGCTTTTTTAATAATTAAAAAACAAAATGTCTGTAAAAGTTGGGACAAAAACATGTCAAAAATAATCTAATCTTTAGTAATCCAACTGGTAATTTTTAAAGAGGGAAACAGGAAGGAGAGTCTTAAATGTCAATAAATCTCACTCGGATCATTAATGGTTGGGATTTTGTGGGATGTGAAATCGAGTAATTTGGTCGTAATTTTCGGATTGGATTACCTCTTCGGGGACCATGTCTCGGAGTTTAATATCTTGTGACCTACTGACGGAAGCTGATCTGTGGTATTCCACCAATTCGTTGAGCGAATTGAATTTGACGACCCAGAGGAAGAATTTTCCTTGAGCGTCACGCAAAACTTTGAAATGTTGCACGCCGTCTCCGCACCTATAGTAAAATTAAGTTTAATTTTAGAAATGGCCAAAATAATAAATAAATATTATTCATCATTTTAAATTGTGTACAGATTTGACTGTAGTTTTAACTGACTTTTTTTTCTCAATTTGGGAGTTAGCTCTAATTTTTTAATCAAATTTTTCTAATATTGTTATAATATTATTCTAAATTAAATTTTGCTAATATTTTTTTGAATTAAATTTTGCTAATATTTTTTTGAATTAAATTTTGCTAATATTTTTTTGAATTAAATTTTGCTAAATTTTTTATTCAAATTTCTCAATTTTTGATTACATATTCTCAATTTTTTATTGAATTTACTCAATTACTGATTACATTTTCTCAAATTTTGTACATTTACTCAATTTCTATTTCCATTTTCTCATTTTTGAGTAATTTAGCCAAACTTGCGCGTTATTACGCTGAATTTTTCATGATTCGTTAAACTTTTAATAATTTAGCTAAATTTTTGATGATTTAGCTAAATTTTTGATAATTTAGCTAAATTTCTGGCAAATTTAGTTGAATTTCTGACTGATTTAACAGAACTTTTGACTGATTTAACTGATTTAACTAAAATTTTCATTACATTTTCAATCTTTTGCCAAGCCATTAAAACTACCAAACCAAATCCACAAACTTACTTCACAGAGAGTGAAAAATCCCCAGGTGAGCTCTCACTGACCCTAATAACAAAAGCACCTTCGTGTTTATTCAATAAAAGCTTCTCCGCATCTGCCCTCGTAATCCTCCCATAATACCAACTGAAAAAAAAACCAAAAAAAAAAACCAAAATATCAAAATAGTTCAAAAAAAAAAAAAAAAAAATCAACAAAAAAAGAAAAAAAATCACCAAAAATTAACCAAAAACCAAAATATTTGTTCATATTTCCAAGCAAAACTTACTCGTGGGGTTTCATTTCAATGTAATTACTCGGGATGAGTCCTTCTTTCGCATCCAACTCGGCTCTGAACCAATTCATATCATCCTCGATGTTTAAAATCTGCCATGACAACAACCAGATAGATAAATATTTTAAACAACACCCGAAGTAGTTTAGGATACCTTGAGCACTTGATTTTTCCTGAAACTAAGCTCGTCCTCTGCAGTGGCGTTGAAATCGTGCTTGGCGATCGCCTCCATGTTGAATAAGGAAATACCAGCGAGCGAAGTGCGGACGAGGGAGCGCCACACAAAACACGCGAAAAGTGTACAAATACACTCGCCAAACTAACGTCTTTTTACGCCGAAAATTTGGTTTTGGATCCGGGCTGAAGTTTTCTTCGGTTGGATCGAGTCATCCGTGGCTGATTGGAGATGCGTGATTAATAGCGATTGAGTAATTTCCCACTTATCACAACGGGTAGATAATTCCGTAAATCGCCCACCGTCTAGATTGGAAACCGAGACAGAACAAATCTCTACGCTGGTGGAGCGACATCCGCGACGAATTTGGGTATTAGAAGAGTAGTCGGGCCTGTTGGTTACGACGGGCTTGAGTATCTTCGATACATTTGAATTAGATTTAAATTAAATTAGAATAAAATACATTAAGAAAAAGAAAATAAGGCGGGGGATTTAAAAAATATATATATTCTTTTATTTTTCTTAAAATATTATTTCGTGCCACTACTTTTAACACGTGATACTAGAGGGCGCCATACAAACTCGATAAGGCGATTTTTTTCGGAGAAGGTAGCAAATTATAAACTCAGCCGAATGCTGCGGAGTTTACGTAGCGAATGATAGCGGAGTATCATTCTACCGACCATTTGTCAGAATTCCAGGAGACTTCAGAGCTTGTATTACGACTGCATTTTTCACATTAATTATTTTTCGTTTTATACATTATCTAATGGGTTAATTAGTCTCTAGCAAGTGTTATTCCTAGACTGAGCCATGTTGGGAGTGTTCGGCTACGGTCGCCACGTGATCAAGGGGACGGCCACGTGTCGCTGGTCGCAACACACACTATAGAATGAAAGAAACCACACAAGACGCACTATTTAAATGAAGTGTTATGCTTTATTAATGGGTGTTTGTCTAGGAGCCAGTGCACCTATGTGCGAGTGTCCGTTTGCATGGAGTTCCTTGACTCCATCTTTAGTCTTGACCACTGGTCACGAGATCGTGGATGGCATGGCCAGCGAGCGCCTAGTCATTCGCACACGATTGAGCTGCTCCGGATCCCGTGGCCCGCAGGACGAGCACACGGAGCCGGAGATGGCCGTGCATCGCTCGAGGTCGAATGCGGGGACAGGAAACAGGCCGTTGTGGACTTATCTCAACCATGTCGCAGCACAGACTGCCTTCTTGTACCATCGTTGACCTCGTGCACGTCACTTTCGGCTATGGCCAGGTCCCTGTGTCCGATTGGCCATAATTGGACCGCAGCTCCACCTATTGCTAGGGAGCCGCAGAAGGGACCGCAAATGTTGGCCAGTGATCGCTAGACGGTCACAATGTTGCCACGACTCAGCTTTTGACCGCTAGGCGATCACTGGCCAACGTTCGCGGCCCCCGTCGCAGCTCCCTAACGTTAGGTGGAGCTGCGACCGTTACGTGACCAATGGGGGACCGGCCAGACCGGAAGTGGCGTGCACGGGGTCACCAGAGCGCCCGAGGGGCTGTCTAATCTCCAGCATGGCCAGCGACAGTCCTCTGGGCTGTCTCCCATGTCCGAAAGTGACCCCGACGATGCACGATCGCTTCTGGTCATGCGTGTGCGCCCTGCGGACCGCATGAACCTGAGCGTCCGTTCCGTTTAGCGCCGTGTGCGCGTAGCACACTGGCGCACAAGCAAACTACCCAAGAACTTGCTGGCCACGCGGTCCACGACGGCATGACCAGCGGTCAGGGAATAGGGAAGGAATTGAGGAACTCCTTGCATAAAAGACCACACTGAGATGCACTGGCCCCTAGACACCAAACATTGAATAAAGAATAATAAGCTTTATTTAAATAGTGTATCTTTGTGTGTTCTTGCTAATTTAAGTGTGTGTTGCGTTCAGCACCACGCGGTCGTCCCCTTGACCACGTAGTGACCGTAGCCAAACACTCACAAGCTTACTTCAATCGCCAACCGTTTGGTTAACAAGAACCACGTGGACGGTGGGTGAAGTCTATTTCATTCATCGCCGATAGTCAACCGGACTTCGCAGACCATTTAGGTCACGTCCACTTAACTTACACGGTACCGTTCGCACGTCTGATGGCCGTCATGGGAAAGGGGACCCATCACGTTGCCAGTTGTGCAAGAAGTGTTGTCCTTTCGTCTTGGGTCCGTGAAGACCCCGTAGAACCTACTTCCAGTTGGCAACTCCACCTCAAGGCGGGTCACTGGTTCGTCCAGTGTTTGCAGCACGATCACACATTAGTGTTTATTTTTATTTTTTTTGAAAAAATGATTGTTTTTAAATTTTCTCAGCAATAGTTCAATTGTGATTGGCAGTCAAACTCCACGTGTTATAGGGATACCGCTGTGGTGCTGGACTTGGGTGCTCATATGTCCTGATTTTATCAGGATTGTCCTGATTTTAGAAGCTTGTCCTGATTCTAAAAATGTCCTGATTTGTCCTGAATTTTTTTAAAAATTTAAGATAATCAAGCTGAATGTTATATAAAGTATGTTGCACTCAGTTACTTACTTACTGTAAACAAGATAAATAAACACATGAGTGTGTTTTAGTTTATTTCTCAATTCAATCGCTTCATTTTCAGATACATAGTGTAGCGTTTGAATTTGATGTTTTATTGTAGTAATAAACGTTATTTTGAAAAATGCCACTTTTTTTCAAATGTCTTGATTTTTGACCAGAGGTATCTGAGCACCCTATGCTGGACGCTTTTCACTTTGTGAGAAAAGACAAGACTAGAAACTATATTATAATGATTGTTGGTTAGGTGGATACCACTGCCAGTTCCACCCGCTCCCTAAATGGTCAGTTGGCCACTTCTGGGATTTGCAGCTCCGTCTGGCAGGAAAAAGCTGCCCAGGGCCGTCAGTGGTACGATTAGTGGGCACCAAACATTCCCATTATGCCTAAGCAATTCTCCAAACATCCACTTAATTACTACAATTAATTTGAGTCATTTTCGATTCCTGCACTTTATACCAAGTCAGAGAACAAAGAAAAAGCAACCGCACCAACAATGTATATGTCCGAATTGGAAACGATAAGCCTACTCTGTGAATAGATGCTAATACTCCGATAACACGGAAAAACATGACTGACTCAACCGCAAGCCCAGTACCCGCCACTCTAATAACAAATACAGGTGAAGTTAAAACTATGGAAATGCCATATGACTCAACAAATGCTGCAAATAAAAATATTAATGTGCAAAAGTGATTTAATTTTATCCCATATTTGATATATCTATTTAGCTACCACAGATGTATCATCAACGAGCAAAAATGCAACACACTTCGAGAAATTATTTGCGGACGATTCGGATGAATTGAAAGACATGGTTTCATTAAGTTTATCAGGTGAGACATTCAATTGATGGAATCAATGGTTATATTTTATTTCTAAAATATAGATGATGAGGACGAAGATTTGGATATGATGGCTAAAAAGATTCGAGATATCGAGGAAAAGAGAACTCAGAATGAGCTGTTGGACACCCAGGAGGATCAAGTGGAAATTGTTCCCACTGTTCATTCGGTCGAATCAACCGACGATTTCATTAGGAATTACATGTTCAAAATGGGATTGACGCATACATTGGATTGCTTTGAAACTGAATGGCAAGTTGTGACCGTCTGTCGGTAACTGATTCAAATAGCACACGTCTTGTGACCGCCAGGCAATCACTGGCCAACGTTCGTGGCCCCCGTCGCAGCCCCCTAACGTCAGGCGGAGCTGCGACCCATTGCGACCAATGAAGGACCGGCCATACCGAAAGTGGCGTGCACGAAGTCGCCAGAGCGCCCGAGGGGCAGTCTGTTCTCCGGCATGGCCAGCGTTAGTCCTCTGGGCTTTCTCCCATCATTGAAGGCGACCCCAACGATGCGCGGCCGCTTCTGGGCATGCGTGTGCGCTCTGCGCACCGCATGGACCTGAGCGTCCGTTCCGTTAGCGCCGTGTGCGCGTAGCACACCGGCGCGCAATGCAAATCACCCAAGTACTCGCTGGCCACGCGGTCCAAGACGGCGTGACCAGCGGTCAGGGAATAGGGAAGGAGTTGAGGAACTCCTTGCAATAGGAGACCACACTGAGATGCACTGACTCCTAGACACCACCATTGAATAAAGCTTAATATCTTACATTTAAATAGTGTGTCTGTGTTCTTGTAATTATAAGTGTGTGTTGCGTTCAGCATCACGTGGCCGTCCCCTTGACCACGTGGTAACCGTAGCCAAACACTCACAGTCCTTCGCAGTTGACCGCTTATAAAACATGCAGCCAATGGCGGTCGTGGTCAGTGGTTGACTTTGAAAGAGCTGTACACACAGTCCATGCATGGGAAATACCCTCTAGGAGCACTAACACTTAGACGATTGATCAATAACGCCATTTACTGAATCTAGTGCTGTCTTTTGTGTAGTTTCTTTTGAGTGTGTTGTGTCCAGCACCTCATGGCCGTCCCCTGATTATGATACGTTGCCCAAACACTCACAAAATAGATGTTAACTCAAGCTAAATCTTCTTTAATTTATTTTGTTTTTAAATCAGGTATGAAAGAGATCAGCGAGGATTATTAAACGCGCAAGGCGAGCATTTCGTACCCGACATGCACGTACGTTGTATGGAATTAGAAAGCAGATCCCTCGCCTTGGAATCAGACATTCAGAAATTTCGAGCGTCAGCCGAGTACGAGATAACTGCAGCTTGGTTACATCCTTTTTTTTCAGCTAATTATTGCAATTTTCTGCAGAAAGTTTAAAGAGAAATTTAATAAAGTGTGCAAAGAACGAGATTACCACCGCATGCATCACCGAAGAGTTGTCCAAGAGAAGAATAAACTCTTAGCTAAAATCGAGGAGTAATTCTTTGCAAAGTTCAGTGTCAAGTAATTTTAATTTAATTTTTTTCTTCTTTCTTCAATAATTATAATTAAGAGTTCAAAAACATTATTCCGAGTACGAACCTACGTTGAAAGCGATGCAACAACAGTATGAAAAAGCATTTCGAGATCGCGTTTTGCTCGCAATGGAGAAAGAACAAATGAACACAAAGATGGTCAACATGCAGGCTGTTCTTAAAAGCAAAGGCGGAAGTAAGCTGTTTTAGTATTTCGCTCTTAAAATTAAGTTAGTAAATTGTGACCGTTCCACGATCACGGGTCAACACTTGCAGTCCCTTCAGCGGCTTTCTAGCAATAGGTGGAGCTGCAGGCCGATTATGGCCAATCGGACACAGGGACCTGGCTGATCTGAAGTCGCGTGCACGGGGTCCACAAGACGCCCGCAAGGGAGTCTGCTTCATGACTCTGCACGTTCCGGTCTCTTTCACGTTGTCACTGCAAACCCGCCATGATGCACGGCAACTTGTGGCCTTGTGTGCCCGTTCTGCGGGTCACAGGGACCTCAGCGTCCCAGTTATGCGTGCCATGCGTTACTAGTGCATGGCGCGTTAGAAATCAATAGGAACTCGCTGGCCACGCAGTCCCAGATTGCGTGACCAGCGGTCAGGACATTAGGATGGAGTTGAGGAATTCCATGCAACTAAGGAAACACACCTAGGTGCACTAGCCCCTAGAAAACCGGTAAATAAAGATAACTTCAACATAAATCGTGCATCTTTGTGTGTTTATTGTGGCCATTCCCTTGACCATGTGGCGATTGAGTCTGAACACTCACGAAATTTCCTATGATACAACTAAGCAAATTACAATAATTTTATGATTAATTTCTAATTTATTTGCGTCACTTTAGCCGAAACTAATCGTTTCACGAGTGTTAATTCGCAAGATGCAACAGCCACCGATGAGAAAGAAGCAGACACTAAAATAGATGTAAAAGAAAAATTATTGTTTTATTCGATCACTGCTAATTGCTTTATTTTTCTAGGATTCAGTATTCCCCATGGATGAAGGTTTTAATCCAGCTTTGGCAAAATTTAAAAATGTTTCTTTCAAGAAAGAAGATTTTACGCCTGCTTATAATTTTTACGCTCACTCTTTCGCTATAACTGGGCAAGTTGTGCTTCCTGCACTTTATTCCACACAATAACACTTTAATTATCAACCAGCCTTGCTATACACAATGAAGACAACTTATTTGTCACCGCAAGTGATGATTTAACATGGAAATTGTGGCCAATACCGTTTGGAGAGACAGTTCAGACTGGAAAAGGTCACTGTGAATGGCTGTCTGATTGTAAAATTAGTCCAAAGTAAGATGCTATACAAATTGATAATTAAATATCACTAAAGTTTACTCTAGGGGACTTAATCTGGCTACGACAAGCGGTGACTGCACCGTCAAGATATGGGAGTTGGGATCTGGAAAATGTTTGCAAACATTTAACGACCATCAGCTCGCAGTGTGGCGCTGCGATTGGCACAATTGTGGCGATTTTGTTGCTTCCTGTTCGATGGATTGCACTATTCGAATTTGGGATTTAAACAGGTACAGTGCAGAGCCTGACAATACCATTTCAATGAGTACCCATGGGTACCCACCGCTGACGAACGCCAGGGTCTGCCCACCCACGGCCCAGGAGTTCTGTCGCCAGCCCACCCACACCCAATTACCCATACACATTTTAAATCACATAAAATCGCATTGTATTGGCAAATATCGAGATTGGAACGCATAAACGTCAGATCTTTGACGATGCTGGGCTTCAGGCTGTTTCGCTTTTTCGTCAGCGTGTTGCCGGTGTCTTCTTTGTCTTTGTCTTTGCCTTCTTCTTCTTTGTCTTGATTTACTTTTTTCTACAATCGAACAATCGTTGGAGAGTGATAAACAATAAACATATGACGGATAGTGTTTTACCCACCCATGCCCACCCATAGGATCCAATTGGGCACCCATGCTCACGGATTACCCATAGGTATGGGTACCCAATGTCGGGCTCTTGTACAGTATGTAGGGAAAACTACTTTTGTTTGTTTAATTTTATTTATTCCCTACTTTTAGTGTTCGATGTCGCTTGATTCTCCGCGGACACAAAGATAGCGTAAACAGCATTCAGTTTCTCAGCTATTCCAACATACTTTTATCCGCTTCTTCGGATAAAACCGTTGGTCTTTGGGATGCTCGAACGGTTTGGATGAATTTTCGAATTTTTGTCATCGACATCAATTTTACACATTAATTTAGGGATTCCGTGGACAAACTCTGTCTGGCCACACTAGTTCTGTAACCACAGCTAACTTTAATTTAAGAGTAAAAGAAAAGCAAACTCTAAACAGGCGATTTAAAAATATACATTGTGTATGTTACCGGTTTTAGGGGGACACGGTGGCGTCTGGAGATGCCACTGGGAATATAAAAATGTGGGATATCCGTACCGGTTCATTGATTCACACCATAGACATTGGTGCTACCGCATTCATTAACGAACTGAGATTTGATCCAGCAGGTAGTGAGTAAATGATATCGATATGGTACTGGAGTTTAAGTATTTTTTTTAGGGAGTCTGGTGATTATGGCTTGTAACGATACATTCGTAAGAGCTTTAGAGTTAGGGAACAAACAAGTGAGTTGTTTTGTAATGGACTATTGAAAGTGTTTGATAATTGCTGATTTTCAGATGCATATTCTCGGTGAACACGGTTCGAGTGTCAATGTGGTTGCGTTTCATGACCATGCTCATTTTCTCATGTCTGGTGATAACGATGGGCTTGTGAAAATATGGACTCTGCGCAGTAGTTTGACGAAATAGCATTTAAGTTGACTATTGATTAGTCTTACTATTTCAACCCCAATAATACGTAGATATAAATTTTTATTTTATTGACAATCAAATTTGTGTTTGAAATTTTCTTAAGAGAACAGTTTGTTTTTTGTTATAATTGTATAATGGAATAAATTCAAAATGTTCTGTTTGTGAGTGTTCCGACGGATTGTGACCGTTACACGATCACTGGCCAGCATTCGCGGTCACTTCTGCGCCTCCCTAGTAACAGGTGGAGCTGCGAACCGATTGTGGTTAATCAGAGACAGGGACCAGGAAATGACCGGAAGTGGCGTGCACGGAGTCGCCACCGCTTTGGCAAGGCAGTCTGTGTTGCGGCATGGTCTGGACAAGACCTATACGGTCACTCGACCCCGATCGATGCACGGCCATCTCCTGCTCTGTGTGCCCGTTCTGCGGGCCACAGGGTCCTGAGCGGCCCAATCGAGTAGATAATCGACCTGGCCACGCCATCTCCGATTTCGTGGGCAGCGGTCAAGAGAAAGGACTGAGTCGAGAACTCTGTGCAACTGGATAACCACACATAGGTGTTACTGGTCCCTAGACACTGCTTATATTAAATAAAGAAACATCTCATTTAAATAGTGCGTCTTGCGTGGTTTATTTCGTATTATTGTGTGTTGCGACCATCAACACGTGGTCGTCTCCTTGACCACGTGGTGACCATAACCAAACACTCACAGAATATATCAACACTAAAAAATTCCACCTCATAAAAACAACAAAAAATGATATAAAATTACAAAGATATTACGCGAGATTAAATTATTGACGTAAAACTTTAAAAATTGTGCATCACTGCCCTGTGCAGAAGCTACACCACTGTTTAACTAATTAAAAACAAAATATTTGTATAACTTGGGACATAAACATGTAAAAAATAATCTAATCTTGAGTATTCCGAATGGTATTTTTTTGAGCTGATTAATTTTTAAAGAGGAAAACAGGAAGGAGTGTCTTAAATGTCAATAAATCCCACTGGATCATTAATCCTTGGGGGTTCATGGGATGTGGGTTCAGATTGTTAGTAAATGTGGAATCACTTTATTGAATTTTAGCACTTTTGGCTAAGGTTTTAGTGCTTTTAGTGCGGATTCGCAGCTCCACCTGGCTGTAGAGAGTTGCAAAGAGCCGATTGCCTTCTGCCCAGTGTCTGCTGGGTGGTAACATGTCAATCCAATTTCCTAATAATTATTTTCGATAAATTTCGTGTGAAAATATTCTGACAAAAATTAAATTTAAAAATATACATTTGTGTAAAAAAATATTTACTGTAGGTGTCTCAAGTACAAGTGTTGTTCATGTTTATAGTTTCATCTAGAGGTCGGCTTCCCAGCTTGTCTTCTTAGCAGGTTATGTTATTGGATTTGTTATACAGAGCTTGCAGCGATCCCAAGGTTTGTTTACAGTGAACAGACTGTTCTATGGCATCTCATCGACCCCAGCGATATTTCAGCGCATGATGAATACGGTCACAGTCAACATAAGCAACATGCGATTTTCATCGCAAAAATGCCATTTTCATCACAAAACTTCGATTTTCATGCGATTTTTATCGCAAAAATGCAATTTTCATCACAAAACTTCAATTTTCATGCGATTTTCATCGCAAAAATGCAATTTTCATGCGATTTTCATCACAAAAATGCCATTTGCATGCCATTTTCATTTCAAGTCTAGTGTCTCAGCTTTTTGTTAATGTTTTTTTAGAGGTTTTGGTCTTGTGGATACGAATACCGGAAATGATATTTCCCCTTGAAGTACACACCCCAAGTCGACATCGGCACAAGAATCATTTGCAAACCAATGTTTGCAAATGATAATACATTTTAGAAAATATGTTACAAAATGCATTATTTAATTCATAAATAATATTTAAAAAAAAAAAAAAAATGATACATTTTGCAATGAATTAATTGGGCAAATCTAAAAATACGTTGCTGAATATGTATAAAGGCACATGTTCCCATTGTTAGTTATTCAGTTCTTTTGAGCAACGCTAAAACATAACTCTCTAATTAGTCTCCACATTGTAACAATCGAAATTAGAGATGGAGAACAGTTCAAAAAAAGCGGAAATTGAGCAATTGAAAGAAGAAAAGCGAATGAAGGTTCTCGAAGCGGAAAAACAATTAGCGATGGGGATGCGCGAGTATTTAGAAAGGACCGAGCGAGAGTAAGTCGGAAACGTTAAGCGAAAGCGAGACGAAAGTAAACCCGAACCCGAACGCAAACCGAATAAATTCCGTCGCGGTATTTACAAATCGCAAGCGGTAATTAATTTGGACAAAGATCAATTCATGACGGCAATGTTAACTCGCAAATCGGGCAGATCTAGAGTACTCGCGGGGACTAAAAACAGAGTGAAACCAATTGGCTTGTCAATTTTGAAAATCAAATGCTCCGCGAACAAATTTGTGCACATCAAGGGGCTCAGTTTGGATGAGTTGCATCCGTACACGACTACTTGCACGACCCAGCAATTGATTCAGGTCGAGACCATTAATACTTACTTGATTGGCAAAACCGATGAGTTTTGGAGGAATATTTGTTACAAGGAATTCCTAAACGATGAGCCAGAGAAAGATGAAACCGGGCAGGAATTTCATAAGCGAAGGTGTTTGTTGTGTCCAGCATCTCCTGGCCCTCCCCTGGCCATGATGCATTACCCAAACACTCACAGCTGGCAGATGCCCAGTTTGTGAACAAATCAAAAACTGGTCCCCCAATCAACAACATGTTGGCAAAAATGCTCAAAATTGCGCTTACAGCTGAGTAAGTAGATGAAGAAATAAAGGAAATAGCAACGACCTTCCTCCCACGACAAAATGAAGACCTGATAAACCCTCTGCTAGTCCAAAACAAAATTTAAAAAAAAATTAAAAGCAGAAATTAAAAGCAGAAATTAAAAGCAGAAATTAAAAGCAGAAATTAAAAGCAGAAATTAAAAGCAGAGAGACAGACTCTCATAAGATCCAAAATGGAGTGCTCTGGTAGCAAAAAGTTTGGAAGTGTTAACTACTTTCAAACGTGCAGAAGTTCTGAAAATATTAAAAGTGTAAACTCATCACACTTTTATTAAACAAGTGCTAATATAATTTTGTAGGGGTTTTACAAATAATTTTTGCCAACCTAGAGATGACTATTCGATATACCACATATGTAAATTGCCAGCTGCCGACAACGCAGTAGAGATGGACTTTCAAGAAACCCGCAACCCAAAGTGGATGATCGCAAAGATCTCGACTTGGGTGTTAACAAAATTTTTTCAGTTTCTCTAGCACAGTTCCCAATCTCGAGACCCACTCTGAAAGAGGCCTACCGTGTGGACCCAGCTCTGCAAGCAGCGATGCACACGATAAAGAACGAATGGAAAGATAAAACGCCAAACTCTTCACCGTACCATAAGCACCGCGAGGCCTTCTCAACACATGAGGAGTTCTTGTTCATGTCCGACCACCTAATCGTACCAGAGACACTCAGGAACTGCACGCAAACCATTTTGGTATTGTTTGAAACAAATCGCTGACTCGAGCGACAATTTGGTGGCCCAACATTGACGCTGATGTCGAACAATTAGTGAAATCTTATGACGTATGCCAAAGCTGTGGGGGTATGGCGAGAACAATGGCCACAGTGGGCTCCAGGCATGAGTTGTGCCGGTCCACAAGGTGTTCCAAAAGTCACAGACTTGCCAAG
>JAQFXT010001804.1:0-15091 GCA_034683725.1 Strigamia crassipes
TCCGAGACCATCCAAGGAATCAACAATTAGAAGATATATTTGTACACTCGCGAGAATAAAATATCTTCATCACTTATCATTAAATACTAGTATCCAATTTATTCCCAAACATTCACATTAAGCAAATACCCCAGGTAAGTACCACGTGTAAACTTAATAAAGTCGGATCACAACACGATAAGCACAAAATTTGGTTTTCGCGCTTAATCGTAACTTGAAAAGGGCGCAATTATTAATTTACGAATGTGCATCACAACGTAATGCTCTGTGCACCGCAACGCACAAAATTTTCGCCATTAGGATAGTTGTCTGTTTCTTATTAATGGCAAAATTCAAGATTTCGCTGTTAGGATAGTTGTCTGCTTTTCATTAATGGCAAAATCACAATTTTTGCCATTAGAACAGTTTATTTTTTTTGTTTTGCCATTGGGACGGCTTTGATATAAAGTTCCTCCCTTAGGAAGTATACAACATTTCGCCATTAGAACATTTTGCCGTTGGAATAGGACACCGTGTGTTGATTATTATATGGCATCTTACTTCCCTCTAGACAACAAATAAAGATTGAATTACTTGAATAAAGAGTTGTCTCTATATCATTTACGTGTCACCTAGATACTAAACCCCAGTCACAACTTGCAACCATAAAAGATAAAGAAAAACTGTCAATGAAAAACATATCACTAAATTTACTTTCAACAATAACATTTGTATAAAAAACCATTTGATTGCAATAATGACTAACAGTTCGATTTTACAGCCAAAACAGGTAGCAAGATTACTATTTATGATTACTACCTGAGGAACTTCTGCCGTGATGATCTTTTTTTGCATTATCACTTGGAGATAATTTTTTATATCTGTTTACACACTGCACTCACAATGTGTATAAATATACTCGTACACCGTATAATGAATTACACTCAGCAAGAGCACTGCAGAACCATTAGTAGCAATTAGTTGAATACACACAACAATGTTTTCTACCTTGTTAATTGCGATGATGATCGTGGGCTCAGTAGTTGGTGGAACTTCTTGTGAGTATTTTTATTTTTAACAATATCAATTTAATTTGTAAATTTAACGTACAATGCATTATTTCTGTAAATCTAGCGCATATTGTGGTCGGCGATACTTACAACAACTATGTACTGATTGGGATTAAAATGTGCAGACCGCACATTCATCATGATAAATCTAAGCATGTTTGGTGCGAGCATAGAAAATGTCACGATGAGCATTCAGATGGCGTATGTGCAGCAATGGGCTTTACGGAACCCAATATTCACGGAAATGATACTCTTTGTCTCTGTCTGATGAACCATATGGCAGTGGCCGAATCTATAATACAACATTAGATATTTATGTCAAATGTTAAAATTAATTGAAATTTAAAATAAAAATATATTTCGTAAAATATATTTTTATGGTACCGTTTTTGTACACATGATTGCTAATTTTATTGTAAAAATAAAATTGTTACCGTAAGTAGTTGTAATTTTTTATCGCCGATTCATTCATAGAAAAAAGCTATTTACGATTTTCGCGGTAAAAAGATTTAAAAAAAATTAAGATCAAAAAGTGATAATATAAAGTTGTGAATTATTTTATCTTTTAGTTCTTGATAAAATTTTTTACACAGCATTTAACACATTTTATCGTTTTCATTCACAAAATATTAAGGATAAAGCGTGTCAACTGCTAAACAACTTGTCCTAGCTCCTGCATCGATCTCCGGCAGCCATTTTAGGTTCTCGACCAATCGTGGTGCTCGATCAATCGTAACGTGGAAGAATTATTATTTTATTTTAAAAGACGATTAATTTTTATTGAGTATGTTGTTATTAGGTTTTTTTTAAAAATTATAAAGCCTTTTATTATTGATTACTTAAAGATTTAAACATAAAACAATAAATGGCAAAAGAAATCGAAAAAACAACAACCGCCGTGCTGCTGGTAGCCATTTTGAATTCTCCCGACGTCTCGACTCGTTCTGTAGGTATAAGAATTTGACTTGGTTGTTTTCCTGTTGTTTTTATTTCTTTTTGTTTAGGTGAAGAATTTGCATCATATACGTTCAGTTAGTTTATGAAGAATCAGACACCTCAATTTCATCCAATGAGAGCATTTACGGTACAGTCATTTGGCACGCATACTCAGTGCTTGATATATCAGTAAACAATGAGTAAATAGAAAAACACTAAAAATTATCTCCTAATGATAAAACAACATAACTTCTTCATAGCATTTGTTATGACTGATAAATAATTGTTTTGACTATAAAAGGAGACTGGGACTCTGTTTATGACAACCATCCATAGTGCTATAAAAATGAACATTTTGGCAAGCGGTCGTCCATAGAGATTTTCAAATTTATATAAATATTACATTATTTTTATAATAATAAATTTGAAAGAAAAAAATTATAATTTCCTAAATGTTTTTATGACTAAAGGAAAGCTTATTTATTGTCAAACTGGACCAAAACAGTTTTGGAACCACTGCTGAAAGTTAGAAAACCGTTAGTGAAACAAATTACCACTAGAGTGCGCTGTATTAATGTGTAATGCAAGATTTAAATAGGTAGTTATACCGGTATTTTAAAGTAGAATACTCTAAATGTTCTAAGGACACTGGCATTTTAGTTTCAAAATTGAGATTACGCTCGCGTACTAATGGAGACCTGCGCAATTATAGAGACCTGCGTTCAAAATACAGAATGGGGTTGGTTTAAAATATTATTATTTTTACTTACTTATATAAAATAATGCGTTTTAAAGTGATCAAATGCTGTTTTTAAGTGAAATAATTGACACTTTGAGAAAAAGTTAGCAAAACTTCATTTATTCAATTTAAAAATTGGTGTGCAGGTCGTGCACCGCACAAAGGCGCCACACTAAAACAACAGCACAACATGGAGATGGGGTGCCAAAAAACAAGCCCTGATAAAGACGCATTTCACCCATCGGACGCCACAACACACCCTCGCACGAAGGTGCTTCTCACTCACGGAGTGGCTTGTATGTGCTGGAGACCCGCACTCAACAACACATGGTCTACTTGCAAGAGTTCAAATGGGATCAAAATACCATTTGTATTTTGGTTGTGAAAACCCACAACAGATGGTGCAAAGGACAAGCGTGCATTACCGAAATGGTGAATTCAGCCATCTACAGCCACCAATCTGAAGGCAAATGGGGTTTGTTACGCGCTCCGGGATTGGTTGGACAAATGATGACCGTTTTGTTACGCCGTTCTCATTGGTCGTCAAAGCACCGGAGAACATTATCGAAGCTAGTGGTAAATTCTCGGCAAAATAAAATGACGAATTCACATTTCAATAAGATTAAATTCCTTATCAGGTTAGGTAACCTAACCGAAAGGGGTTAAAATCAGTATCCATTTCTGGTGATCAGGGATTGAGCATAACAAGATAAATCTTGGATCTTATTGACAATTCAAGACTCTTCTGTTCTCCTGAAGTATATAATATACAAACCTGTACAATTTCTGTTTAAGGATTTTTTATCTGACCCATTACATGAACTTTTTAAAAGTCCAACACAATTGGAAAAAAAACTGGGGTACCAACCCAGTATTATCAGAGCTGGCAACTCACTACTAAGGTAACAGTGGTCGCGAGACCAATTATGTGAAGACCATGAAGACTTTGTAACTGGATGACTATCTGTAGTTCCACTGGCCACACGGTCCCCGATTGCGTGATTAGTGGTCTGGAACCTTGAGAAACTTCATGCAACGAGGAATCACACCCAGGTGCACTGGCTCCTAGACAAATCTAATTAATAAAAAAAACTTACATTAAATAGTGCATCTTTGTGTGGTTTATTGCATTTATCGTGTGTTGCATCCAGCGACACGTGGCCACCCCCTTGACCACATAGCGACTGTGTCCAAACACTCACACCTGTACAGCAAAGCGGAAGCAATGAGGAAGTTCTGCCGTGATGAGCTTGTTTGCATTATCAAGTAGAGATAATTTTTTGTATCTGCTTAACCACTTAGCTTTTCACAGTATATAAATTGGCTACTATACCGTACAATGAATTACACTCAGCAAGTGCACTGCACAACCAGTAGTAGCGATAAGTTGAATACCGGCATCAATTATGCTTCCTACCTTGTTAATTGCAACGATGATCATGGGCTTAGTAATGGGTAGAGCTATAAGCACTTCTAGTGAGTATGATTGAAAATTTAATTTGTAAAAGTAATGTACAATGGTGAATTTTTGTAAATTTAGCGCACATTGTGGTCAACCATACTCACAACAGCTTTACATTAATTGGCATTGCAATGTGTGATGGCGAAACACACACACATAATGGTGGATATATTCACGTTTCGTGCGAGGGTCGCGATTGCTGTACCAGTAATGGAGATGAAATACTCTGTGGCAGGTGTGCAGCAACGAGCTTTACAATGTCCAATGTTCACGGAAGTGATACTCTGTGTCTCTGTCTGAAGGCCAATATGTCAGAAGCCGAGTCACCAAAACAAAATTAGAAATTCGTTTCTTGCATTCATAAGCTGACAGTAACTGGAATTTACTGTAAAAATGTATTTTCTGAAATTTTCTGTTGCAATTAAAATCTTGTTACCTACAGTTGATTGTTAAATTGATGTAATGAAATTGATTCTTTAAGTACCGTAGGTGTACTTATTATCACGGATTCATTCATAGAAAATAGATATTTACTATGTTCGCGGTAAAAAGATAAAAGAGCAATTAAGATCAAAAAACGATAAAATAAAGTTGTGAATTTATTTTATCTTATAGAGTTCTTTGATTGATTTTTTACACTGCACTGAACTAATCGCACAGACAAAAATCTTATCATTTACAATAGTACGTTTTTGCTTTCATTCATCAAATTTTTATATAAGATAAAGCTTACCAAGTGCTAGATAAAATTTAATCCTTTTGGTCAATTTAGACAATAGGTGCGTTCAAATTGGTTAAGCTGTGAGTGTTTGGCTACGGTCACCACGTGATCAAGGGGACGGCCACGTGGTGCTGGACGCAACACACACTGTAATTACAAATGACTACACAAAGGCGCACTATTTAAATGAAGTATATTGCTTTATTTAATGATGGTGTCTAGGGGCCAGTGCACCTAAGCGTGGTTTCCTATTGCAAGGAGTTTTTCAATTCCTTTCCAGTGTTCCTGACCGCTGGTCATGTCATCATAGATTGCGTGGCCAGCGAGATCCTGGTTGATTTCTACCGCGCCATGCATTCGCAACACATGGCGCAAACGGAGCAGACGCTCAGGTCCCTGCAACCCGCAGAGCGAGCACGCGTGACCAGAAGTTGCCGTGCATCGTTTTGGTCGCTTTAAGACATGGGAGACAGACCAGAGGTTTGTCGCAGGCCATGGCTGAGAGACAACTCCCCATGGGGCACTCTGGCGACTCTGTGCACGCAACTTCCGGTTTGGCCGGGCCCCCATTGGTCAGCAATGGGGCCGCGACAGAGTTGCGAACGTCGAACCGTGATTGCCTGGCGGTTGCAAAGCATAAACTTAAAGTTTGCTTAAATGGTCTACACTAAATGTAATAAGTATAATAAATGATTGACAGTTGACCGCTCTAAAATAAAATGTTATCAAATATAGATCGTACAAAGCACATGAATCACATGTATTTTTATTGTTAGGTGTTATTATCATAACACAAATGGAAATATTAACCTGTTTTTAGCCTAAATAAGGCTTTTCTGCCAGATTATCAGTTGTTTCAGCTACTTATTCCACTTGCTACACTATTGATTTCATCACAACATTGTTTTTGTTGACCGCCATTTTATCAAACACTAAATTGCAGTATGGAGCATGCACAAACCGGGTCATTTTACTTTAGACAAAAATTAAGACAAATAAGTGACCCAACTCCTTGCTTAGAGGTAAGCAAAATAAATGAGTTTACTTAAGCAAAACATGACGTAACAAATGTCATATCCTGAAATGAAAACAAGGTCATCAACTTAATACAGTTAAGTAGAATTTTCTTAACCAATTTAAATGTACCTATTGAATTTAGTCGTTTTGGTCAATTTAGACTCACGATGTAAAGGATTCTGCGTTCAATGAGAGTGCATATGGTACTTTGGAGAAAGCAAACAATAGGTGCATTTAGTCTTGAGAAGAAAAATTGACTTTTCTTTAAATTACTTAAAAAAATTGAATCAAATCTCAGAATGTCTTTATATGTCTTCTCACTCTGTCGTTGTAACAAGAAAATTTCAAGTTTTGACCTGCCAAGTGTCAGATTGCTGAACTTGCCAGACTTGCAAAATGTAAGATTACAGAGACTGTTGTATTAAATGAAAAATTAAGTTATGTGATAAACTTACACTATTACATATCACTTCCACATAGTACAGTGATTTTATTTTTATTTATCAAAATATGGATGCTAGAAACAATTTCGCTATTAGTAGAGGTTGGATTGAGAAATTTATGAAACGACTTCTACAGTTTTTAATGGAACCAAACAGATACGAAATCTAGGAAGTAACACAAATGATTACGTAAATGCTGTTATGCGGTGATAATGCTGTGGGACTGTGAACCCAGCAACAATGCATAGACGCGTAAGGTCAGATTTGATAATACCAAGTTCAAACAACACGTCAAACGATATCAGATGTCGAGGGGAAGAAGGGGGGGGGGGGGTCGTTGCAAAGGGATATTGAAAACTCGAATTTTTTTTTTTTTTTTTTTTAATTTAAATCATTCAAATCCTTGGTATCGGTATATCTCGCGTTACATTTTGCCGTTCAGAAGAACGAATGTAATATGTTCTTGCCTAGAACGTAATGAAAGACGAATATAGTGTGTCTGTGCTGGCATGGGGAATGCCAAGCAGTGCTGGATGCTGATCACGAATGAAAGAAACTGACAAGAACTTGTTTGTTTTATTGGTTTATGGCCTTTATTTCAACAGTTGTTTAGGGGTTGGTTCCAGACAGTGCCTTCCAACTGAGGGTATGTTGCCATACCCTAACCTAAGTCAATCAGCGACCACCTGGCTAACAAGAACCATGTGGGTGCCGAAAACTGTCACCTATTGTGCGCCGGGCATTACCCAGACTTCTCAGACCATCTCAGGTCACGTCTTGTTTTGGGTTGAGAGAGACATGGTTGACAGCTCGACCCACCACGCTGCCTGTCCTGAAGAGACTGCCTTTTAGGGGTCCTGTGGATCCTGTTGATGGCACTTTTTTTTTGCCCTGTGGCCAGTGGTCAGTAGACCACTTTTGGCCAGTAACGCCCCCTGTCGGTGGGTGTTGCTTAGGGCGGCCATCGGTGTTGCAAGTGTCCGCAAGTCTGTGTTTGGAGTGAAAACCACCAATTTGACTCAATTTTTTTAAACAATCTAAGCAGAACAGTTAAAGGCAATAAAACACGAGACTGTTATGTTTTTTCACGTTTTTCAGGAGTTTATTTTGAAAATTTTAATTTTTTTTTACGTTTAACTTAAACTAGGAAAATTGTAAAAAATATGTAAAGTCTGTGTAAACATAGACTGAAAACTGCCAATTTTGTTCGTTTTTTCTTTGTGTTTGTTTTTTTTTTTTTTTTTTTTTTTTTTTAGTAGTACAATTTTTCAATTTAAAATCCAAAGTACCGTGTACCGGTACCACAGTACTATTTGGCTGGTAATGGCTCAACACTGATTCTCAGCCTTAATGCCACACTGTTTTCAGTAAAAATTAGACTGTCATGCTTTTGAAAATATTCAAGAAAAGAAAATTCTGTTGAATTTGTAATGTTTTTGTCCCAAATACGTAAGTCAAATGATTTGAATATGAAAGAAAATTATTTGTTAACATTAATCAACATCAATCAGTTGTAAAATTATAAACTATAGTATTACCCTTTTATCACATTTCTTTTTCTTTTTTCTTATTATTCTTATATGAAGGATTCATGAACCATTTAGGATTCAGATTCGGATTCGAGAAAATTTAGGATTAATATTGCAATGCTTCCCAATTCTTTTGCAATTGAATTAAAACAGCCCCACATTTTATCGACATTTTTTTATTGTCAAATGCTTAACTTCCTCATTGTAAACTAGTTTCCTAGTAACGAGATAAATAAGAATAACGATCAAAAAGTGATAAATTTGTGAATTATTTTATCTCACAGTTCTTGATAAAACTTTTACACAGCATTTAACCAACCATACAGGCAAAAGTCTTACCACTTACAAAAGTGTATGCTCTTGCCTTCATTTATTAAAATGTAAAGTACAAAATCAAAATTTTTTTTTTTTTGCTTTCCTGCAGAGCAAAATTTTAAAAATTTATTCTTTTTGCTTTCCTGCAGAGCAAAATTTCAAAAATTTATTACTTTTTGCTCTCCATCAAAGCAGAGGTCAAAATTCCATTTAGGGTAAGAACCAACTTGTGATTGGCGGATGGTTACCATGTGATGTGGGGACACCAATATGTACTCTGTTTGACAAAACTTATGACAAACTCCCATTGGCTATTGACCTCTTTGCAGCCATTACATCATTTTACACGTGCACAATTGAAAAGTAGTGCAAAAAATGCACTTATTTGCCACAAGAAGACGCTGATCGACAATAGCACCAATAGTGACTTTTTTAGAAGCAACCTTGACCGGTTAGCTCGGTCGGGGGTTCAGTTTTGGACCCACTTTCGGTTCCAGTTTCCAATTCTTTTACTGGCTACTTTAAATGTTTAATTTTAAACTTTTTTATGTTTTATTTTTATATTTATTTGTATGTGTTTAATACTTTATTTTAGGAATGCTTTAGTGAGTACTAAACTGCCATTTTTAAATTTGACTTTCCCTTATTGGTTGAGAATGATCACATGATCAAGTTATATGTATTCTTGAGCTTGTGATATGCCCAACCAATGGGAGTTTTGTCATAAGTTTTGTCAAACAGAGTATAGTAATGGTATTTTCTAACCTACGCCAGGTTGCCATGGTACAACCTACATCAATCGCCGACCGCAGTTAACGAAAACCAACCGAGCGGCAAATTCATTCCTCGATTGCCGGTCGTCAACCGGACTTCACTGACCATCTTAGGTCACGTCCAACATTAGAAGGACGTGATCAGTAACACAACCCATCACATTGCCATTCTTGCAAGAACTGCCTCCTTGGCGTCTTGGAGCCGTGAAAGCCTTTGTAGATCTGACTTCGAGTTCCGCCTTCTGCCCAGTGGTCAGGAGACCACTTCCGGCTGGCAACTCCACCTGGTGGATGTTGCCCAAGACTGGTCTCCGGTTCGGCCAATGTTTGCAACGTGGTCACAAATAAAAAGAGGAAATAATTATTTTGGTTTAGAAAACGATTTATTACAGTTTGCCAATAAATAAGTCCCTTCACGCAGGATTATAAACAATCAACATTTTACTTTATGATTCCATTCACAATGTTTAGTGATCCTATCAAATGTAGTTCCGAATGGACATTTCATTATTGTCGGCGGTTTCTTCTCCCATTCACAAATCAGATAACTCGTGCAATCAGAATGATGTGCAAATACATTTCCAACTTTGCGGCATAGCACTGATCTGATCCTTGCGATTGCAATGTTGGATAGCGCTGCATAATTGTCATTCTGATCAACAGCTCGGATTGCAATAGACAAAGAATAGTACTCTTTGACAAAAGATTCAGGAACTCTCCAGGTGATTATCTCTTTGTTGCCCGATTGATTCGGAGTCAAGTTGCCAGATAAAAGATCACTTTGTTTGATTTGATTAGAAATTATATCAAAAGATTGTTGAAGTTCTACACATTCGTGATGGTACTTCAGTTCGTATCGTACAGCTGAAATAAAAAGATAACAAAAACCAAAATTACAAAACTACAAACTAACAAAAAATGGATGTTTCAGTCCAAAAATGAATGTTTTAACCCAAAAATGAATGTTTTAGCCCAGAAATGGATGTTTTAGCCCAAAAATGGATGTTTTAGCCCAAAAATGGATGTTTTAGTCCCAAAATGGATGTTTTAGCCCAAAAATGAATGTTTTAGACCAAAAAGCAACATGATAGACCAGTTTCACATATAAAATGTTGATTTTTGGACTAAAAACGTCTATTTTATATGTCAAAACGAATCGTATGTGGTTGAAAAGAAATACAAATGGGAAATCTTAAGGCAGATGAAATCGAATCGAATTAAATCCATTTTGTAGCTAACCCTTTAATAAATATACACACCTTGTCCAATATCAAAATCATTGCCAGGTGCAGTCCAATTCAGTGTAATTTTATGAGTAATATTGTCGTAGTGGACAATGTTTAAATCCTCAATAGCATTAGGTGGATAAATGTCATTTTTAACTGAATGAATAAATTTATCTGTCACTTTAAAAGATCCAACAGGAATCCGTTTTTCGTGAGTAGGTAAAGATCCAGCAAGAACTAAATTTTAAAAAAATAATACATAATAATATTACTAAATCTAGATCATACAATTAAACATTTAAACACAGAAAAATATAACAAAAATGTGAATTCATTCACAACTTTAGTGGAATTGGAACGAGATTTTACCACCAGCGACGTCATAAAATGACAACCAATGAGCAGAGCCATTACAAAACAGTCATCGTTTATCCGACCAATCCTGAAGCATGTACTAATAACAAACCGCATTTGTCATCTGATTGATTTTCACCAATGAAAATTTCTAACACCAGGGATTTTCATTGATGAAACGTTCTCTTGCTTGTGGCACCATCTGTTGCAGGATGTTTCAAACAAATTCTAAAGGCGTTTTGTTCACATTTGAATTCCTCAGGATGGTATAATTGAGTGTCAGATTTTCTATCGATAGTAATATACCAAGCGCGCTAAGTAATTGTCAAACAATTAGATCCACACGAATCTTCTTGCATGATAAAATCCGTAAAAACCCACAACAGATGGCGCACATGTGTGCGTTATCAAAATGGTGAATCCAGCCACCAATCCGAAGGCGATTGGGGTTTATTACGCACTTTGGGATTGGTCGGATAAACGATGGCTGTTTTGTAACGCTCTCCTCATTGGTCGTCAAAGCTAGAGAAAACATTATTGAAGCTAGTGGTAAATTACTGCGTAAAATACACATTGCACTTGAGTAATTGTTTCGACAATTACTCATCGAAATTGGAACTTACATTTACTATTTAAAGATTTTGGAGTTGGTTCTACCGTTTCATTTAGTACTAGCTTGACAGCATATCGACCATTTCCAATAAAATCCAAAAAATAACGTGAATAAACACCATCTCCTTTAACCATATCCGGTTGGATTCCATTATCATTAAGTTGAATTACAGTTTTAGTGCCAGTAGGGCGTGATATTTCTGCATAAACATTAATATTTTCAACTGGAGCATTTTTGATGTGCACGTAGGCATAGACAGACACTCTTTGCTTGGTTGCATTTATCTAAAAACAGAATAAAATTAGAAATGTTGAAGAAGATGTAATGTGTGGACACATTACAGTAAATGTTGAGAAACAAACCATTTCCCCATTCACATTCATCCAGCCTTCCACTTTAACCATTTTCAGATCAATTGGTGTATGTATTTTATCAATACACAGAAATTGATTACAAGGTAAATCATCACGTTTAGAATCAGAATTTTTCTTATTAACATTCAGCATTACCTAGTTGGAAAAATGTAAAGTTTTTAATTCACATTAGGTAAATTCAAATTTGTTAACAAATACTTAGTTTGCTTTAAAGGAATAAAAAATAACAAGTAGTGTGACTTGTTTATCGATGGCTCACTGAACGCAACATTGTCTTTAATTTAATTTTATAACATAACTTTATATAACCAGGGTTGTTTGCGCTGGCGCCAAAATCCAGTAGCGCTAGCGAAAATTCGTTACACGTTACATTATGTCAAATGGTGGAGATGCGGTTTCTTTAAGAAGATCCATTAAAAAGTACAAATAATCAGCGAAAATTGTTATTTAGATTGATAATCTAGTCAGAAAAATCACAAAATTTAATAGAAAATTACCCCTAATTTGAATAAAATAAAAAAAAAACGGATAGCGTCAGTGCGAACAACCCTAGTGATGCTCCATGCTGGCAGCACCCACCTGCCATTTTCCCCAGCAGCAGACGATGCTTTTAAAAGATTGTAGGTACTTACATTTGCTGTTGATGGATCATCATCACCAAAAATTGGACTTATACAATCGTAGAAATCATCAGCTGTAGTTTTATTGGTTTTAGGTATAAAGCAAGTGAATCCATTTGTTTCTTTTGATAGATCCTCTAAATGAGCATCAGCGTAGTTTCCATACGCTATGGGAAAAATCCTAACTGATTTTTCTTTCAAGCGGTCTAAGACATCTTCAGTTCTATTTACTTCATTTTCATTACCATCTGTTAGAAGAATTATTTTTGTGCCTAAACATGATTTTGGGTTTTCAGGGTTAGAGTTCTCGATCATATTTTTTTTTTTTTTTTTTTTTTTATAAAAAAATCATATTTTATTTTTACTCTTCAAAAGTCAGTTCATGGTCAAATGCACTGAGTTGTGTTTTCAGCAATTCTCAAAGAAAACAATAAGGGGTTTCAATACAGAACCACTGAAACTAGGTCAAGCATCAGTTAAACTTGTGAACCGATGACGTCATCCTCCCATGATGCTTTGCATTTTGACTAATTTTATTGTGCAATAAAATTGTTATTATAATTTTATAGACATCGCAAATTATTTTTTAACAACTAGTTAGGGTTTTTATATTGTTTCCTTTGAGAATTTGATACAAACACACTCAGTGCATTTGACCTATAATTGTCAGTACACAAAACTTACCTCAATAGCTTTTTCCAATCCACAAGCAATGCATGTGCTGCCCTCACCTGTTGTTGGTAAACGATTAATTATAATCTGTTTGTCTTCAATTTCATCAATCGTTTTCATTTCGTAAAGAACTCTTGCTCTGTTAAAATAAACCATGAAAAACGTTGTACACTATTAGTTAAAAGGGCAATGAATGGCATTTCTACAAGTATTGCTAGTGGCGGATCTAGACTTTAGGTCCTGAGGCTAGGAGGCCCTTAAACATACTTAGTGGGCTCTTCAACATGCTTAGTGGTGGTTTTATGGATAGACGAACTAAGCTTCCCATATTTATACATTTGCCCAATTAATGCATTGCAAAATGCATCATTTTTTGCAGATTTTTATTATATTATTTATGCATTAAATAATGCACTTTGTAATACGTTTTACAAAAAGTATTAGCATTTGTAAACCAATAGCATGCAAAAATACTGTACATTACAAAAAGCATTCTCAAGTGTATTGTCAGACGTAATGCATTTCAAAATACATTCTAATCAGGGCTGGACTGGGCTGGCGGGATACCTGGAATTTCTCGGTGGCCCATGCTGGACTGGCCCGATAGAATACCGGATGGCCCGTGCAGGACCAGACTTGCCCGTCGAGATACCAGAAATTTCCCGGTACTAAATGAGTTCCCAGTCTAGCCCTGATTCTAATATATTGAAATATAATTGCAATGGATTTTTTAACCATATGGGTTCTGTTTAGGGCCTCGCAATTTTAGGGGCCTCTAGGATTGAAAAGACCCAAAATTTCCTTTCCTGTAAGGACCATGTTCATCTCGTTGACACCACATCTTCGACATTTATCTCTTCGACAGTCACCTCTTCGACATTCATCTCTTCAACAGTCACCTCTTCGAAAGTCACGTCTTCGACATTCATCTCTTCGACAGTTACCTCTTCAACATTCATCTCTTCGACAGTCACCTCTTCAACATTCATTTTTTCAACAGTTTGTCGAGGTGATGTACTGTCGAAGAAATGATTGTCAAAGAGTTGATTTTCGATGTGATCTGTTGTCGAAGAGATTGATTGTCGAAGACTTGAATGTAGAAGAGACGGGTGGAAGAGCCATATATACGAATTTACAATTACAATAGTTAGACAGTTTGCTCATTTCAAGCTGTAATTATAAGCACGTATGTGTATCCGTCCAGTGCTCCACCGTGTATTGTCTTTTCCATAATTATATCGGCTTCCATCACTGGTTGTTACACTGCACTGCTTCCAATGAATTGATTGATACTGTGAAAAATTGTGTCCTTTAATATACATTTATTTGTTTGTCTCTTCGACATTTGTCACTTTTGCAGAACGTTTCTTCGGCAGTCATCTCTTCGACAATCGCCTCTTCGACATTTTTCTCTTTGCCAGTTAGTCGAAGAGACGTACTGTCGAAGAGATAACTGTTAAAGAGATGACTGTCGAAGAGATGACCACTTTTTATGACCTGTCGAAGACATGGCTCGTTGAAGAGATGAACAAACACCTCCTGCAAGGCCCTAGGACTCTAACGATACCAAATTTTATTTCTTTTAATTACGTTTCGTTAAAAACAACCACTCCAAAAGAACTTCTAAACGGCAGGTGATTCATGACAGCACTTTCAAAGGCGGTGTTGACCATTCTTAAATGATTCTGTATAGTTTAAAAAATGTCTGCATTTCAATGCAAATGAAAGTCTTTGAAAAGTGGTTACTACCTTGTTCATGCTAGCAGAAGTATCAATCACCATAACAAACCGTTCGTGTAATTGTGTAGTTACAAAACGGAATTTTGGTGTAGTATCTTTCACATCCCTTGGTGAGTTTCTGTGAAGAAGCAAAAGAAAAATTACTACTCTTTGTATTTAGTGCATTAGTCTACCAACTTATTATTTTTAAAGTCATTATGTTGCATAATAACACTCCACGTGCTCTGATTTTTGCAATAATAATTATGAGGTGTGGGTATTGTGTCCTGGTGTCGAGCATTGTCTCCATCGCCACAAAACTGATGTACCTGTATGAACAAAATACATCATTCGAAAATGATGTGAGAAAGATTCAGAATATTTCTCATATTTTGGGGATTCAGATGGATTCAGGAAGATTCGGCAAAATTCAGGGAGATTTTGAAAGATTTAGGAAGATTTGGCAAAATTCAGGAAGATTTGGCAAGATTCAGGAAGATATGGCAAGATTCAAGAAGATTTGGCAAGA
>JAQFXT010001805.1:0-15088 GCA_034683725.1 Strigamia crassipes
ACAGGATTTATTTTTGGTCTAAAACATTCAATTTCAGACTAAAAACTTGCTACGGAAAGACCTCCCAGAATGCAAAGTGGTTTGCATAACGGTCTGAACACATGGAAACGTGTCCATGTTATCCTTGGTTCATGATTTAACAACCGCTTGCCATTCCTTATATTCTGGGTCTTAAGTGAAAACGGTATTCAATACCATTTCAAACTATAAACTTTATTGATTGGTGGTTTCATTTAGGATACATGAGAATATGTGATTAAAATTTAAAAAAATAACATCTTTGATAGAATAAATTTAAAAAAAAAAAAATAATTTTTTGGTTACAACTGTAACCATTATGTCAGTAATTGGTGTCCTGTTGTCACCAACCCAAAACAGTGCACAAATCATCACCCATAAACTTTCCTCAAGAACTAATTCCAATTATCCCATTTTGTGACACCCAAACACAAATATTTTGTGATAACAAAATATTTTCTATAAATTTATGAAAATTATATATTTTCCTTAGCACTTCACAACTATGATGCATCAAAAAATTTCAAATTTCTTGAAACACAATACACCACAAATTATTACATATTTGACTCATTTTTATCTTAAAATTAACTTCAACAATATCCATTTTATCCATTTTATCCATTCAATCAAGTTTATGCAATTTGGCAAACACTTTCTTCTTGAGGATTATCTGAATCTTGATACACCTCTTCCTGTTCATATTCCTGTTGTCTGAATCTTCTTGCTGGTGGTTTCTTGTATCTATAGCTCTGTTTGGCAGCTGGATATGATTTGTGTAAATTATTTTTCATATGTTGATCCACATATTTTCTTCCACCAAATTGCTGTCTATTCCCACCTGGATTCATGGTGCTTTGACTTACTGCTTCTGGTTTAAACTAAAAATAAAGATGTTTGAAGTTTCCTCAAAATTCATTAATTATCAGGGTTGTAACTGCTACCACTAACAAATCTAATTTAAACTAGTCTAAATGTATGTTTAACAGCTGTATAAACAACAAAAGTTGTTTCTAGCTTGTTTAACTGCAATAAATGTAAAATTCCTGTAGTAAGCAACTTTAGCATTGCAGTTGAACTGGTTTTGTTGTCTAAACTTTGTGCGTGAGCACACTGCGACTGAAGCAAGATCGAGACAAACCCTCAGTTACAGTGGCGGACTGGCCGAAATGGCAACCTGACCCCTATTCATATATGACTTGTCCATCAACTCTAGTGGCAACATTGGAAAGTATCACTTCTAAATTCAGCAGCCTTCTACAAGTGACAATTTTTTTAACCAGGACTGTACACTGTAATTACTAAAGACTTACACGGTACATTTATTTCGCATAATTTTAATCGTTATCTTCTAAATCAGAGCCCGACATTGGGTACCCACACCTATACCCATGCTCACACCCACCCATACCCATGGGTAATACGTAGGCATTGGTGTCCAATTGGATCTTATGAGTAGGCGTGGATGGGTCAGTAAAACACTTTCCCCAAAGCACCGAAATAGCAAAAATCCAAAAAACGTCGGAATGATGGTTTTGGTGAACGTCTGTCGCGCTTTCACCAAACCTGAGAACAACTTCTCCGACAGCGGCAACACGCTGACGAAGAAGCGAAACGGCTTGAAACCCAGCATCGTCAATGATCTGATGTTTATGCGTTCCAATCTCGACATTTGCCAATAAAACGTGATTTCGTGCGATTTAAAATGTGTATGGGAATTTGGGTATGGATGGTCTGGCGACAGAACTTCTAGGTCATGGGTAGGAGTGGGTGGACAAACCCTAGCGTTCGTCAGCGGTGGGTACCCATGGGTACCCATCGCATTGGTATTGTTGGGCTCTGGTCTAAATGTAGAATGCAGCAGAATTGTAGCAAAGGCGTGTTAAATACACTTTTACAACCGCACGTAACATTTGGGGTGCGTTAACAACGTTAACAACATTAAAAACATTACCGGTACTTTTCCCCGGCATTTATTCGGAACCACAACGTTTATTTGGGACCACGATGTTTATCCAGGAACCCGACGTTTATTCGGAACTGGCACCAATAGAATTATTTGCCGCTTTCCCCCGGTGTTTAAACAGGTCCCGGTTAAGGTCTCAGTTAAGCGGGGCGCATGATATAGCGCGAAAAAAGGTATCGCGAAAAATTATATCGCAAAAAATTATATCGCGAAACGATATACCGCAAATCGAAACAATCGCGAATCGTAATTGCTGCGAACCGCAAATGTCGCAAATTTTTTTTTTAACATCACAAGCACTAATAATCTTGTTCGGCCACTTAAAAGCGGCGTTCGGCCACTTAAACGTAGCGTTCGGCCACTTAAACGTAGCGTTCGGCCACTTAAACGTAGCGTTCGGCCACTTAAACGTAGCGTTCAGCCATGAAATAGTGGCGTCCGGCCAATTGTTCGGCCGTTCGGCCACTTATTCGGACGCCACTATTTCATGGCCGAACGCCACTTTTAAATGGCCGAACGCCACTTTTAAATGGCCGAACGGCCGAACAAGTGGCCGGACGCCACTATTTCATAGCCGAACACCACTTTTAAGTGGCCGAACAGCCGAACAAGCGGCCGGACGCCACTATATCGTGGCCGAACGGCCAAATAAGTGGCCGGACGCCACTATTTCGTGGCCTAACAGCCCCAAAAAAAAAAAAATAAAAAAAAACAAAAAAAAAAAAAAAAAAAAAAAAAATCGCGGTATTGAATTTCGCGATATAAAAATTCGCAATTTTAAAATTCGCGATAACTTTTTTCCGCGATTACTTATTTTCGCGGTAGCATTTTTTCGCGGTAGCTTTTTTCGCGGTAACTACAATTCGCGGTAGTTTTTTTCGCGATACATACGGGCCCCAGTTAAGCTGGCCAAATCAAATGACACCAATTGTGATGATAGCAATTAATCACAGTTTATTCTTAAAACTAGCCTTACCTTATGTACTGACTGAGGTTTCCGAAACTCTTCACATGTTTGCCCATAGTGATACACCACATTGCATCTGAAAATAAATTAACTCAAACTCCCAAACATTAAACAATTTAATCAAATTTTCTTACTGTAAACACAGTTTATTGTAGCATTTTAAACACCGGTCATCACGCGCGTATAATGGAAAAACACCATCACAATCCGGCACTGGACAAAAAAACACATTTTGCGGGTTTTTCCGAATATAATCGACGATTGCTCGAGAAGCGAGATCCCGAACGATAAGTGGACAAATCGTTTGCAAATTCCTCAAATCTCGATAAACAAGTGGAGCGTTGCATCCCTTAAAACAACATCATCAATTATCATATCAAATTGGATTTGGTCAACACAGGGCCGGATTAACCATTAAACAATATAAGTACGTGATCAGGACCGCCAAAGTTCATTACGTAGACGGTCATTATTTTGACAAACCGAAATTCCTCCATCTCCGTCGCCGGCCACAGCTGGGTTGGGCCGTGGGCCCCTTCCAGCCGTTTTCAGAGCTCAGGCTGCATTTCTTGTGGCTGGATGCTCGTGCCTTTCGTGCTGCCCCTAGCCCGCGCGAGTTTGGAAGGATTTTCCGCACCACAACGCTAATACTTGCTATACCGTATTTCTTCGATGAAAGGCCGCGGCTTATATTTGCAAATGCAATTTTTTGCCACAACCTATAATCGAGGGCGACTTTTATTCGAGGGCGACTTTAATTAAGAACGTCGAATTTCACATAACATTTCGTCGTGTAAACGTTCTCATTTACGTCATGACGACGTTTTGGTTGAGTGTCGTCACGACGTAGTGTTAGGTGTTATGTCCTAATTACGTCTTCTAACATAAGAAAAAACCACTTTTAGGCAGAAAACCTGCAAGTTCAACTGCAAAATACAAATACAAATTGCCTTCGAACATTAGCCGCGGCTTGTATTCGAGGGCGACTTGTATTCCAAGTGTTGATATTTTGCCGCGACTTGTAATCGAGGGCGACTTGTAATCAAGGGCGGCTTTAAATCGAAGAAATACGGTATATTTTGAATTAGACACAGACATGTATAAGGGCGCCAAAATCTTTTAAGTGCTTAGGGCCTCTAAAGGCATTAATCCGGCTCTGGGTCAACAATTCAGATATTTACTTGCACAACACAGCAAACTGGTATCTCCGTATTCAAAATAACGGAGCAGATGCATGGACAGCAGTAGATGTGACCACAATAGTCCAATCGATAATTACTTTCATGTGCCAACGGATCATGTGAACATATTGGACACAGTTCAGAGCTAGGCTTCTCAGTTTTCATGTTTTGTAAGTTTGATTTAATCGATCCGAGCTCACTCATTATCTGAAAAGTGAAAAGTATCAGAGAATATTCAATTGGGGAGTTGGAGTTTCCTACCCTTCTTGCATTTCCACCCCAAATAACTAGCTTTTTCGAGTAGATGTCTAATACCATGTGAACTGCTTCAACAGACGTTTGAAAATCCTTCAAATCAGAGCCAAATTTTTCAATGAGCTTGCAAAGCATTCCTGGTTCATTGCAGCTGTAGCTCAGTGTTTTCATTGATAAAAATAAATCATCTTTTGCTTGAAGAATCCTAAAATCGCTTATAATTATTAATATCATTATAGCTTTTATAACTTTTATACATCCACTAAGCACATTCATAGTCACGTGTAACATCTTTTCGAGTTAACTTGTGACAACTTGTTTTGAAAGCCGTTTAAAATGTTTTCGTTAATCTAAATTACTTGATGAATGCACCTACTGTAACTACTAGTGATGCACCAAATACCAAAAACACCAAATTTCGAATATTTATAAAATTTGAAAACATATGAAGCAAATTACTAATTATATGAATAACAAATACCGTACCGCCTCGAATAAACGCCCGAGCGTTTAATGTTTTTTTTATGCATAAATACATTTTTCCGACCGCATGTTACGTTTGCGGTGTGTTAAGAACGTTACTCGTACGTTTACTTTGTGTTTATTCGGGGCCGGCATTCATAGAATAAATTGCCCGGCGTTGAAACGGGTCCCGGCGTTAACACAAGGCGGTAAGATAAATGATGTTATTTACGGCTTGTCCAATATTAATACAGTACTTTAAAGTAAAGTTCCGCCAAGGGACGACCTTAATTTACGAAATATCAAAATACCAACAGCGTCATTTTTGGCATGAATTAGCCAAATATCAAAAGTCTGCCAAGTATTAAGTGCATCCATAGTAACAACCCTGTTGTACACAGTTTTGAGAACCCCATCAGGTTTAAATACTATATTTTTTTTATTTGAAATTACCACTGTATTTCTTGTATTTCTTGTATTTCCCAAATCTCTGATTTATTTCTATTATTGTATTTGAACTTGTTGAGTGTTTAGAAAAATGTGTTCAGCAGTGTAGCTTCACACCAAACATATATACAAATAAAGAAACTTACAACTGGACATCTTGAGCTGCTTGAAAACATCCAACAACTACAATCTCATTTGCATACTTCTTGTACTTAATAAAAGCCTTCCATTTGCTTGAAACCTTAGCAAATTCTTGTACTAAGCTAGCATCTTCAAATGAGAAACCCTCAGGAAACGCATAAAACGATAAATCTATGCTTGTTGCAGTGAATTTTGATGTCAGAATGTGATACAGTCTATTGATATCCTCAACTCTGCTTGCCTCAAACTTAACAACTTTTCTGTCATTGCTAGCAGTTTCATTAGAAACATGTAGGTAACGGCTTTTGTCCTGCTTAAAGCTATTTTCTTGTGAAATTTCATTCACAAAAGCATTTTTATGGTAAGAAAACAGTTGTTCAGTGTAATAAACATTACAATACTTAGTTTCAGATACAGACACTGGACAATTGCCTATTTCCAAATTTCTTAGTGAATTAATAGCATCTTGGCTAACATTCACACTGCTGATGCTTATATTGGCAACCCACAGCTCATCTTTATCTTCTGGTTTTCGGACAGATATAATCACATCATCACCCACTACTGGAATTATCAAACTCTGCAATTTAGCACTGGTCAAATCCACTTCATCTTTGTTTGATATGAAGCTTTGTTCTTGTGTTAAGTGAAAAACAAATTTAAGATCAAAACCATCCAACATTTCTTCAACGGCAGCTTCAAACTCCACTTTGGTTAAGGTTTGCCGTAATGCGCGAAACAGTATTCTTTTGTCTTCAAATTCAAATTCTATAAAAGCCGAAGCTAAACTTGTATTCCTTTTCCTAGCTGTTATTCTATCAACTGCAGTTGATGTAAGATATTTATTCAGACTAACAACTCCAGTTCCACAGTTTAGTCTTCTTGCCCACGACATCTTCAGCACGGTAAACGGCGGAAGCTTATCCGGCGAAGTTTTGTCCATTATAGCTTTGAGTGAATATCTTTTGCTTTTGTCACTTAATGCCATTTGGGCTGACTTAGGGTTATTGTACATCAATACAACTTGCTTAGCTGAATCACGTTTCAAATCTGCTTTTTCGCTATCGTGTATTATTCGTCCGTATCTTCCGAAGTGTTCAATAATTGAACCGGTTGGCTCCGACAAAGAAGCGAAAACAACAACCTTCAAGAACTCCTTTGGCATCAGCAACTGCAATACTTCAGCACATTTGCCCCATACTATCTTCAAACCAGAGTCCTTACACATCTCAAATTCCCACAACTCATCTGCCAAAGATGCTCTTGCAGACTCAATGGCTTTGTTTATTTCTTTTAAAACCCGAGGTCTAACTTCAAACTTGCAATTCACTTTTAATTCACCTTCACGGGTGTTGTAATTGAAGCGTACTCTTGACTTGATGTTGCTCAACCTATGTTCCCACTCTGTCTTCAGCTGTCCCTTGTTTCCAACAAACACTGACCTCATAATGTGTGGTCCAAGAGGCTTTATCAGAATCACATCTTTTGAAAGTTCAGCTTGATTTCTCACATTGTCTGCAACTTCAAAGTCCATTGAAATAAAATTGACCGCATACTCCATAGCACCAAATTTCCATACAGTTTCATATGCAATACTCTGAAGTGACTTCTCATTTGATTTTGAGTGAGGCAACAAGCTGATCAGTTTCTTGTTGCTTCTACACTCATACAAATATTTTTTATTTCTTAAAACACAAATATTGTCCTTCCAAGACCATCCAATCAATTGTTGCAACCTAATCAACCAATCAGAAGGCACTTTGCAGTTGGTGTCAATATTGAAAGCATACATTGAAGACTTCAAAACACTTTTTAGTTCAGCGACTTTAACAGCAATAATATTCCTGATTTCGCAATCAACATCTCTTGGCGCTTGATCTTCTTTTAGGTAATTGCTAAGCAACTCAAACAGATTGTCATTATTTACACCATTTGAACCATCTGATAAGTATTTGTGCATATTTGATGTTGATGCAATGGCACAAAAGCACAGTGTAACAAATCCAATTCCTTCTTCAATGCCATTCACAAGCAGACTTGCTAAATGGATATCAAGTGGCAATGCCAACATTTTGCTTCCTTTCTCTGTGATGCCATAATCATTTATTGCCTTCATCTTCTCCAATGCTTTGGTTGCCAATAGAATCTCATCATACTCCATTGGATACAAAAAGCTAAATGTAACCGGTTTCATTGCAAACTGGAACACTGAAAGCACCTGAAACTCAGTTGACTTGCTTCTTCTGACTGACTTATCTGGAGGAATGTCAGCAAATTTAAAGCGATATAGTTTTCCAACATCATCGCATTTCATACTCCGGTAATCGGTAGATTCATCATTTGGGCCCACTGTCTCCACTATATTGCTAAATGGTCCAGTGCTATAATGTGTAACAAGTCCAGAATCAATGACTACTTTCACATTATGCATGCACACTACAGTCTCCAATTCACACGTAGTTAAAATAATGCAGCGGCTTTTCGATCTTTCGATCTGCATATAAGTTTTCTGAAAATCCATTTCCAGTAGTAATTTGAATACTTTGGCTTTAGACTGAATAATTTTATCTCTAGCCAATAACTGTGCAGTTTGATTAATAACAGGAATGTTTGGTAGAAACACCACAATATTGCCAGCAGTTTCTTCAGAATTTACAATCCAAAATATTTTGTTCACATAACCAATGATGTAATGCTCACTTTTGGTGTTGATCTCAATCTTCTCTACTGGATAGAATTTAGTGTCAATAACAATGACTGATGCTTTGTTTAGATAGTTGGACACATGTTGTGACACATCAAGCGTGCACAAAACAACAACTTTGAGGTCTCTTCGCGTTGGCAAAATCGATCTTAGATAAGCCAATAGCACTTCAGTTGCTGGAGACTTCAACTGTACCTCATCTATTATGATGTGTGAATATCCATTTAACAGAGGATTTGAGAAACATTCATTCAACAACGTTCTATCGGTAACAAACAGAACCCGCTTCTTGGAATCATGGTTACGCAGTGTATGACAGATGGTTGATTCAGCAATAATGCTTTTGGACATTTGGTCCATGACAAAAGATGCCAATTGCACATGTGGTTGGACAGATAGAATCTGGCTTTTTGAATCTGGTAACATCTGGCGAATGTACTGAATCACTTGAGTGGATTTGCCGCTTCCTGGGTTACTTGCTACAACCGTAATCTGATTGCGTTCAATGGAAGCGGTAATACTGCTACGGTAAACGTATACCGGTAATGCTTTGTTCAAGTATCCACATTCAATAAGCATTGCATCTAGCAATCTGCCATGTTGGTTAGATTTGTTAAGAATTGTTTTGGAGGCATTGATGAATTGATCTTTTATCGTATCCATAAATCGAAGCTTATTGTAGACCATTTTTAGTTCATCGTTTAGCAATGAATTGCTGCTTTGAAAGGCATCACCAGCTATCAAGGCATCCTGTCTGTGTTTCAGTGTTCCATACTTGGCTTCATGCTCTTTCAAGTAGTAGTCTTTTGCTGCTTCTGCAGAATCAAAGCGTTTGACCGATGCCGCTTCTTGCATAGTGTCATCTTCATCCACTCCATTTCTGATGATTTGGACATCATACAATTTAGGAAATCTTACTGAAACCAGCTGCTTTACAACTTTTCTTGCACGGCTAAGGCTGGGACATACCAAGGAATAGCAATACTTGTTGTCTTTGCGGGATACCACAGATAAATTTTCAAATTCTTCAATCTCTTTGTTCAGGATTGTTCTCAATTCTGCCAAAGCAACTTTTCTGTCGATGCAAAATGTTATCGTTTTCGGATAAGACACCGGTTCATTTGGTACATTGCCTCCAGATTGTCCAATATCAATATCTTCGGTTGAGCTGGCTTCAGGTTCATTTAAGAACAATCTAATGTTACTTCCCAAAAGATCGACATTTTGCAACAATTCCACCGCACGAGTAGCAGCAAATCTTGAGGAAAATACAACGGTCGCCTTTTGCGGTGGTAATGGTATGTGTAATACATTTCCTCCATGAGGATTCATCAACTTGGCCAAACAGAATTTAATCCTTTTCACATCAATCCTCTGCGGTAGATTGACAACGCTAACTGATTGAGCACTTTGCTGAATTGCTGCACTACTACTACTACTACCCGTACTACCAGTACTACCAGTACTACCACTACTACCAGACAAAACTAGTTTAAGTTTCCATCCAAACACATCTTTATCATGCAATGACTGCAAAGCAGAATAAGCAGCAGATTGTGATGAAAATTTAATCAAAGCTTGTTTCGGCGGCGGAGATATACTCAGTACTTTTCCTCCGTATGAATTCACCAACTGATTCAAGCGAAACCTAATTTTTATGTCATCTTTGACCTTTGGCAAGTTCATTGCAGTCACCAACACTGCTTCATCTTCTGCATTCAGCCCACCACAATCAACATTCTGCTCCTTTCTTCTAGCACCTCCAGAAGTAACTTCTTCCAGTGTTGACTCCAATGTAATTTCTGCTTCAGGATCTTTACTTGACTTTGTCAAACCAAGTTTAATCTTGGATCCAAACACATCCTCATTTTGTAAGAACGCTACAGCTCGGTTTGCATCGGACTCCGTCGAAAACCTAACGACAGCTTGTTTTATCGGTATTGGGATATGCGAAACGCTTCCACCAAAAGGATCCACTAACTGTCCCAAGCGAGTTTTTAGTTTCCTCACATCTATCACAGTTGGTAAGTTCAGCACTGTTACCAACACTGAACCGGTGGTACTTTCTCTATTTGGTACATCCGCAGAAAACTCCTCGAAAGAAATGGCTTCACTGGCGCAAATCTTGAGAGCTTCTTTGGCGTCCTTATTGTGGATCAAAATCACTTCAAAGTGTCTTTTGTATCTCATATCACATATCTCTTGATTGAAGTCAATGTCCCCAGTGATTAACACCACTTTGGTTCCAGGTATCTTGTCTTCGTAGAATTCGCGAATACTTCGCCGTAAGATTTCGTCCGCGGCATTCTTTCCTGGACTAACATGTTCAATGGTAACTCCGACATCACGTAGATCCTTAGTCACTGCCGGTGACTGAACTAATGCATTGCATACCACAATGAATTTATCCTGAGTGTATCCTTCGAAAAAGGTGTCGCGAAGCTTTTTCACAAAGTATAGGACGGACTTTCCTTTTGGAACCGGGCAGTTTTCGATGTCCCAAAACAATCCAATTTTCATGTATCGATTTGTTGGTTTTTTGGGAGTAATTGGTAAATCATCATCGTCGTCTTCCATTGGCGAAAATGTAACTTTTTGTGACATGTTTTGAGACATGTTTTGAGACAGTCCACATGATAATGATATCTGTGACAATTGGGGATAATTGGAGTCATTTTCGTCATCAGATATTAATGCTATGGAAGATGAAATAGAAGAATCTTTGTCGCTTTCACTATCGTCAGCTGAAGAATCGCTGATATTCCAATCTGTATCAAGTCGATCTTGTTGGAACACATCGAATAATACTTCGGCTAGTTTGGAACAAACTTTTTCTTTGTTCAAACTTCTGGTACTTGGTTTTGTATCAGTAACGGTCGTTTTTGGTGCCCTATTCCTATTTCTACCCGGTGATTCCGCTTTTTCTAATTTTTGAGCCATCTAATAAAAATTAACAAAGTCTCAATTAAGTAAAAAGATCAAACAATAGCAAAATGTCCTGTAATCTGCTGGCATGGATGGGGTGCATATTGGCAGAACCTACCCGATTTCGGCAGCCGGAGTAACTAATCCATCAACAAGTCAAAAATCACCATAATGTTGTTGCTCAGTTAGGTTTCGATTTAGGTTAGGTTAGGTTAGGGTTTTTTGGGTCTTTTTTGGTCCCCTGCGAACCTAACCTTAACCACTTTTTAATACTAGACAACGTTGTGGTGTTTTTTGGACTATTGATGGATTAGTTACCCCGACTGCCGAAATCGGGCAGGGTTGTTTGTATTGTCGACGATTATAATGTCAATTTCTTGAATTAAAGCATCGTGTTAGCGACGCCATATTAGCGACGCTAATATGATGCTTTTAAATCAACAAGGTAAAAATTTGACGTAGGTAAAAATAGGTTAGGTCAGGTTAGGATAGGTTAAAATAGGTTAGGTTAAGTTAGGCGTCGACAACACGTACCGGTCGACAACACGAACTGTGTCCGCATGGACAGCAAGAAGGCGAAGGAGCCGGCACAAACGACCAGAGCCTGGTACAATCAGGAGTTTTATGCAACTGATTATAATTATTTTTAGATTAAAAAGTAACGCCTGGCGCCTAGTCAGAGTTGGCCATGGAGCATGACAGAAGGGAACGCCAAAAGAAGGACCTTTTCTGGTGCAGGCATTCCTACCTGCGCCTGCAGTCTACGTGTGTGTAAGACATACACTGTCTGCAGGTGGGTATGTATCCAGGAACCAGCTACCCTCTACTCAGTAAAAAAAATAAATAAAAAATAAAAATTTTTAAATTTTTTTTTCAAACTTTGTTAAAAATTTTCTAGAATTTTTTCAAAAATTTCTTGAATTTTCTAAAAAAATCCAGGAAACTAGAAATTGTCCCAAAAAAAATTTCTTAAAAATTCACTAATGATCTCCAAAACTTCACAAATTTTCTCCAAAAATTCACAAATTTTTTTTAAAAAAAATTCACAAATTTTCTCAAAAAAATTCACAAATTTTCTCAGAAAAATCCACACATTTTCTCAAAACATCCACAAATTTCCTTTAAAAATTTAAAAATTTTCTCAGAAAAATCCACACATTTTCTCAAAAATTAAACAAATTTTTTCAAACAATCAATTTTTAACAAAATATTCCTAAAAAATAAAGAAATGCTAATTTCTTTTTACTGTTATGGCGTCTTTGTTAGTGTCCTAGTGCCTTCTTTTTGTGCTCTCTCCCGCTAACAAACGAACCTGGTTATGCCCCTGGTTGGCTTGGGTTAGCATTAACATTATAATGCTAACCCAAGCCAACTTAGTTGACCAAGATAGGCGTGAACATTTTATGGGACCACAATTGCACATTTAAAAAGTAAAGATTATTGTAAATGGCACCTGCACTCTTAGTCATATCGTGCCCTTTACGACAGCCTTTTTAATACACAGTTTGCGCCAGGTACTTTTCCCTTAAAATTATAGTCAATTTTATGTTATAAATGTTGTAACGTAAAAATATAAAACTTTAGTTTGCGCTTGTGCTTTCACGTTACAGTTATAAAAGTCGACTTACCTTACAAAGTCACGTGTGCTCCTCTCGCGAATAAAGCGGAGAGTTTAAAATGGCCGCGAACGGGGTCATTGCAAATCGCAATTTTTGGTCGGTGACGTCACAGTGACGTAAATAGTGGAAAATTACCGGATTGGCTACGCTATTTTTCAATGTAGTGTAAGCTCCGTTAAACTTATGAGTGTTCCACTATAGTTATAGGTATAACGGGGGTTTTTATAACATAAAGGCACGATTTACTAAATCGCGCTTATGAATATGGCACCCATTACGCGGCACCTAATAGAAATAATAATTTGTTGCATAAACCCCTCGCTACATTTCCTAACCTAACCTAACCTAACCTAAATCCACTGTCCCAAAATTATATAAAATCAAACAAAATTACTCGAAGCAGTTTTTAAATTTCTTTTTGGTTGGTTTGGTTTGGAATTTTTTGGTACCGAAAAATACCGGTTTACCAATATTTTGAACGTTTGATACCGAAATCCCAATTTTGCAAAAAGTTCGAATTTGAGAAACCCTAATTGCAATGAAACAATTATTTTGTTTTTTTTACAAACAGCTTTTTACCCATATGAATAATATCTTTTACAAGTTAAAGGTCTAAGTTTAGGTCATCCTTACCTCTTGTTTCCGTAAAGACTCTTGAAATTTTCTAATTTCTTCATAGCGGCGTTTATCTTTCGGGTCAAACGAATCAGGTCGGGGGTTTCTCTTGAACATCTTTACAATTCCACTAATAAAAAATAAAAAATTCTGATTAAAAATAACCAGAAGTATTAAATAACTGTTTATAATTAGTTGTTTTGCACTATTAATTGGATGTAGGTACAAATTAGCAATGCCGCAGTAGCGACGATCAACATAGCAACAGGCAAAACAAAACCTAACCTAACCTAACCTAACCTAACCTAACCTAACATAACATAACATTACCTAACCTAACCTAACCTAACAAACGTATTAAAGACCTTGTCTATTTTTACCGTATGACTGGACGTCCGCTCCCGTTAATTCTCGGCAGGGCCGGCCTCGAGGGGGGTGCAGCGGGTGCAAGGCATCCGGGCCCGGAGTCTTATAGGGGCCCCCAAAAAAAGCAAAAAAATAAATAAATTTATAAAATTAAAAAAAATTTAAATGAAATAAATCAATACATCAATGGTCGCATCAACATTGTAAGACGTAACGTGAACACACTGTTTTTCGTTACGTTATATGACATAACTTCTATACACTCCATATCTTTTTCTTTTGGGGCCCCACAATTCTCTTCGCACCCGGGCCCCGACTTAAAGAAGGCCAGCCCTGATTCTCGGGGTGCAAAGTCGCCATGAACCAAGGGTAACATGGACACGTCTCCATGTGTAAATTCCTTTAGATTGGTGGTTCTGTGCTCTGATTCACTGAAGGCAGTCACATGTGTCACACCATTGCATTGTGGGTTTTCCTCAGTAACAACAAATAAACTGTTACAGTCTAAAAACACTCGTTTTTGGTCTAAAATGGTTGGAAGGGTTAACAGGGACTCTTAACGCCAAAATTCTTAGGCAAAAAAAATCCCGTAAACTATTAAGTTAGATAGATAGATTTATTTGCCTAATTTGAATAGGCGGGGGTGCCTTCAACAGCGTAAGCCTACAAGGAAGACACCCCAATAAGTACATTTAAATTGAGCAGTTTTGCATCCACATTGAGCAGTTTTGGTATTACAGGTAGGGGTTTCTAGAACATAGGGATTTCCGTAGCACCTGCAGTATGTAAATATGCAGCCTATTCAGCATTTTACCATGTGCCCTTGAATCGCTGTCCTCGCAGATGTTGTTTACAAAATGGCGGCTTTCATTTCGAGATAATTTCTGTTTTATTGTCTAAATTTAATTGAAAACATTTAACCAAACAATTATTTATTGAATTTATTTATTTATGTATTTTTTATTATTTAAAAATAAGACTCAGCATTTAACATAAGGACCAGGAAGTGTTGTATAATATCTGTTCAAACACACATCCTGTTGAAACCGACAAAACTTTTCCAACATTTGAACAAAAAGCAAAATAAAAATTGAGTTTTGGAGGTCAATCAATCGATATAATTTTAATTTATACGTATGAAAAATTGGTTACACGTTTTAGAAATTTAGGGCGCCCCATGAGCCAGAAATTGGCAATATGGATCCCCCATTGCCATAAATTTTTTTTAAAATTTTTCGTGTATTATGAGATGGCTGGTTAAATCCCTTAAAAATCTCTAAATCTCTAAATCTTTAAATCACATATTTGAATCCTAAATCGCACACCAAATCTCTAAATCACACAGTAAATCTCAAAATAAATCCATAAATCTCAAAATAAATCCATAAATCTCAAAATAAATCCATAAATCTCAAAATAAAT
>JAQFXT010001806.1:0-15084 GCA_034683725.1 Strigamia crassipes
AGTATGAAGTAAGATGATTAAGAGAAGAAGACGATCCATTTTCTCTAATTAATTTCGATGCAGTAAAGCTTTGATTTAAAAGCAGCAGGTTTCAAATGTGCTAGAACTACTAAACTGATGATTACCCAAGCATTTGTACTACTATAAATCAATCAACTTACTCTAAGTTTACAAAGAAAAAGTTTAATTGATTTGGTAACATGAAAGGGGCGATACCCAATTGAAGAAGCACCCAAGCGATTGTTCTTTAGATATTGAAATTCAATTCTAAAATAACAAAAAAAAATATTTGATTAAAAAAAATAATACAGTACAACGTCTTACTGATATTGACAGCAAAGTAGTCAAAATATTGATATCTTGTCTGAGTAACAAAAATGACCAGATGACCAGTAAACACGATGAAACACTCATGATGTAAAATTAATTTTTAATAATTTAAATTGCCGTAGTCCAATATGAAATTAGAGTAAAAAAAATTGGATTTTTTTCAAACCTTTTCTTGTAAATTCAAATGCCAACTGTTCAATGACACGTGTCAAAACTAAACTTCAACAAAACGCGGTGAAAATACATAAACACTTTTCTCGTCATTTCTCATTGATTTAGCTCGTTTCGGGCATACTTTAATTTTTAAAAAATTAAAAAGTGCCGAAAACTATCCGAATCGATCGGAAATGACGAGAAAAATTGATTTCCGGCGTCAGAATCTGCAAATCTGTCAGCGTTGGTCAGCCCTGACCTCGGTCCAAATTTGAGTGACGATTTACACAAACATTTAAAGTGAAAGCAAAACCTCAGGTATTAAAATGAGAATTTGTTATTTTAATTGTCTTTATTGACTTTGGTTTTGTTTTTTTGTTTTTTTTTTGGTTTTTTTCCAGCTCAAAAAAAAAGTCGAATGTACAAAAAAGAGAGAAAAGGTCGACAAAACGAGAATAAAAAGTATTTCAAGTCTTTTCGCAGAGAAAAAGTAATCGTTTGCAAAATATAAGAATTAATCAAATTAAAATATTTTTGCAAATCATATTAGAAACTTAAAACATGTTAGTACGATAAAATCAAATTTATTTTGTTTCGTCATGAAATAAATACTGAAAAAATTGATTTTTAAGGCTTTTTAATTCCTTTCATTTAATTTCTGAATTCTGGTTTCGCCTCTTCTAGCTGCCATACGACTTTTTACTTGATTTTACAGTCACAATGTTAAAGTGTTAAGTTTAGTTTCCATGGTAGCAACAAGTTTAAAATACGAAGTGAACACAAATGTATTTTTAATTCTGTTGATGATGATTTCGTGCATTCAACAAGCAAACAACGTGTAGTAAGCTTCTATCTTTTATTCGGATTTACAAAATCGTTTAATCACGATCTATTTTCTTACGTTTGCAAACAGTGTACACAAAGCATTGAATGTATTATTAGTATTAGTCGTGTTATTGGGCATGTCGACTGCAATCACGTGTATACTTCTAGTTGCCTTTACTTTCTCGTCGATGCCTGGACTGAGTAAAACATTTTGTCCAACTGGAAATGACTAGTCAAAATAGATGTTAGTTGCTAATGTTCTAAACCAAAGTCACAATTTCAAATTAAACCGTCACTGAATAGTAGATCAAAATTAGTTTTTTCAAATTCCTTCAAGTATAATATACGCAGTTTTAAGTGTTGTTACAACAAGCATGTTTGGTGAATCATCAAACATGCTTGTTTCCCGACTATTCTGAAAACGTTTGTAAATGTTTACACAATTGGAAAAAAAAGAAAAAATTAAAGAGAATAATATATGTGTTTGGATGCCTAAATTATTTCCTTGAATTTGTTCTCAAAATCATATTCACATTATTTATTTCTGCAGTGATTGCAGTTTCAAAAAATATATACATCATCACCAACAATGCAACATGAAAAATTCGAATTAATTAAATTTATTGGACAGCAACTTGACACTATTTTATTAATTATTTTGGTTTCAGTGAATGCTTGACATTACTTAAATCCTATGGGTCTAAACTTCATTTCTGTTTTATTCACTACTTGGACCTTATTTGGACGAAACATTATGACCATAGCTTCGTCTCCGTTCAAATTGCACGGTTGGCTCTTATCGTCGCTTAACCACCACCCCCCATCAACTCTTTCATGGCCAGACTTTCTATCATATGTTTGAAATGCTTTTCCATTGATGGTTTCTATCCCAATATCTACAAATGTGATAAACTGTCAATAAAACGATCATTTCATTTTATTTTTCGTATTACCAATGTTGCCATGAAAATAAAAGACGTGTGCTGTGTAGTTACTGGCTTCATCATCAACAGAGAAACTGTCAGACATTACAAATGATTTTTCCTCTCCAATCATCAAATCTATTCTCATTGTGAGTCCATCACCAAAATTGTGAATATATTTATTACCTATAAAACAACTTTTTAATCCCTAGTTTAAAATAATTAAATAAAAATAACTAACCGAGCCAAAATTCGCCGCACAAATTACCAAACCCTTCGCGGTAAGAAACCCAGCCGTTTTCAAATTTAACTAATCGCGATAACGAATTATCTCTCCTTTGAAAAACCTATAAAATGTAATTAAAAACTTACAAAAAGAGTTATATATTTTAAATATCATTTGTCATACTGTCCATCCTCCACCATCTGTCTCCATATCACAGTAGGCCGAAAAGAAAACTCGCTGCGAGACTTCATTTTTGTACGATAAAATATAAACTCCAGACTGTTTGCAGCCTAAATGCAAAAAATAAAATAAAAACTCCACAAGAATAACTGAAATAAATATCACACTTTACCTTTGTTGTATACTTCGCTGCAATCCTTCAGTTGACTAGTGTCTATAGTACATTGCGCGGCGATGTCTTCGGCGCACGATTGGAAATGAGCGGTAGAAATAATTCCTATTTCCGAAATCCCGTTGTTGGCGAGACTTGAAACTGCATCTCCATCAGTACTGCTTTGAATTGTAGATTTCTTGTCACTCAAACTTTGAACTGAAATAAAATTGGATATTAGAATAATACACATAGTTGGTCATTTCGGGCATACTTTGCACACTTTCGGGAGGCGGATAACCCGAGACTTGGACTTCGCACAGGTGTAGCACATTTCCATCATCTTGATGTGACGCTGGATTATATCTTTTTTCAACTATTTGTATAGTGACAAAAGATCCAATCAAGGGAAGCGTGCAGGGAAACTTATTATAGCCTTCCGCGTAAGTTTCGTTATCAGATTTGAAGCAAAGCGCATTGTCAGTAAATGGTTCATCCAATCCAATGTCTGTGAGGTCATTAAATCCGACTCTGATCTCAATATCATGCAGCTTAACTGAAGAATAAAAGAGTTAGTTTTTAACAGGTTTCAGTATTTTACGCTTTTATTACGATTGTTGTCATTTCCTGGCAATACAATCGAAATACTGTCAACTAAAGACAAGTTTGACAATTCAACTTGAAACCAAGGATAAACATAGGAAGTATCTAAATAAAAAATTTAAAAAAAAAAGAATTAAATTAATCTAAGTTTTCCAAAGACCAATTTAAAATGTACCAGTTTGTGCACACTGCTCAACTATTTCAGTCTGAAAAACCGAGGCGGGAAAAATACCATCAACAGTTAATGAAGAATTACCAATCACCTGGTCAATTCCACGAGTGCTTGCATGAAAAGCCACATTGGTAACTGCAAAAATTAAAATTAATTACATTAAAATTAAACTAAATGGTGGTGTAATATTCCGGTTACGAGGTTTGATTTCGTGGTAGAAATATCCCCAAACTTCAACTGTTGCCAAAGTAAATATTCTTTCGTAACCAGTTATGCAAAAGATGGTTGTACAATTCTCGACCACCTGAAGAGATACATATCTTCCCACAAGTGGATGGTGACACTTAAACGTGTTCTCGCCACTTTTCAAATACCCTTTCATCATTTGGTAACAAATTATGTTCGCTTTAAACAAATCATTGGTGTATAGTCCAGATATTTTCTCATTTCCAACTCGAATATCAAAATCAGGTGAACTACCTAAATTTTAATATAAAATAAAATAAAATCTTTAAATAAATAAAAAATGTCGTAAATAGAGATTTGGCGATTTCGTTTTTGATAAATTATAAATGTATAAGTTATAAGTGATAAGTTAAAAGTTATAAGTCTATTCATTTGGCAAATGCCTTTTTAATGAATGAACATATAAAACAGAAGAAAAATTTCTAAAACAGATTTATTTATCCCATGCTTGTTTAAATAATTTTTTTTTTTTTTTACTATTAACTACGCCTGCACTAGTTCTCTAAATAAATATGACGCCTTCACCAACCTACGCGTAAATACGCATAGCCTTTACTTATAGCATAATTTGGGGCGTAGGACTAAGCGCGAATGGATTACGCGCGAAAACATGCTTTTCGCGCTTTTTCCTACTGCGCTAAGCGCGAAAATTCATTTTCGCGCTTTTTCCTGTTTTGTTAAGCGCGCAATTTCGTTTTCGCGCTTATTCCTATTGTGGGTCGTTATCACTGGAGTGCCAGTGAATATTTAAAAACACTAGGACTCCGATATACTGCAAATCTGTATTTTGACATGTTTTTTTTCTCCTAACAATGCCTAACAAGGGGGGAAATGCGCCCCCCCTTGGCCCTCCCAACCTCACCTTACTAGTTTTTTTCAATGTGTTGGGCACTTATTCGCGCTTATTCCGGACGCGTGAAGCGCAAAATTCGATTTTCGCGCTTATTCCGGACACGTGTAGCGCATAATTCGGTTTTCACGCTTAATCGTTGTTCGTAAACTTGGCCATCAACGATTAAGCGCGAATAGCATTCGCGCTTATTCTATTCGCGCTTATTACACGTCACCCATAATTTATAATTCTTTTTTTATAAGTTGCATTCTGAATTTATAAATGTATAAACAACTTATATCTATAATCGCCAAACCTTTATTATCTTCTGTTTTTACCATGTTCGTTGTTTTCCATAACCAAAACTATTCTATCAACAACATTTTTGGTGGTTAAATCGAGGAGTAGCCAAGGATGATCATCAGAATGAACATCCACATGTCCATCTAGTAGTAACTCTGGAGTGATACTAATATCCACATCCAGGCTATGCTTAACAGATAAAGTTGCGGCAAGATTTCTCTCGGTTAAAGATTCCCGCACAATTGCATCAGCGTAAACTTCAACCTCGCACAAAGTAAGAATGTTTCTTTCGCCGGCAGACCAATGACAACTTTTCAAACTGCATAGTTCTACGATCTGAATACTGACGAATCTTCCAACTAAATCTTGAGGACACGTGATAATATTTTCGCCGGCAAGGAGAAATGAATTTCTATTGGAGAAACACAATGGATTGCTTCGAAATCGGAAGTCCCCACTTCCAGCAAATTCGACAATATCAAAATTACCAACCCGGACTTCGATATCGTGCAAACGAGCTAAAATATAAATAAAACTTAAGCAAAATAATTATACAATTCAATATATTTTTACAATGTAATGTTTCCCCTCTATTGTATATGTAAACACTCGATACGATGTACTCCTGGAGTAAATCAACCCGCCACCAAGGATACGTATCACCTTTTTCTATGATTCAAGATTTATTTCAACATAAATTTTTGAAAATTTTCGTATTTAAGTTTACCGGATGTGTGTGTACATTGGGCAATCCATCGACCATAACCGGGATAAAATAGTCGCGTTTTATGCCCGTTTACTGCTAAATGCCCGTCCGCATTATATTCTACAGAACTCTGTTTAGTTGGTTTTCCAATGGCCACATTTATGCTATCTATTCAATCATTTAATTATAATATAAAAAAAAAGTATAACTTAATTCAAGATACCTGACTCATCAACGGCTAAAACTTCCACCTCACAAAGCACAAGACTTCCACGGTGATTTAAGCGAATAAATGCACCATTTGTTTTCGCTTCTTTATCGCAAGTAAACGAAAGCGCATCAGAATTTTTATCCTCCAGTGGAACGCAAGCAGTCAAAAAAGGTTCCATAGTGGACACCCCCAAGTTTGAAATGTCTGAATTTAATTTTTTTTTTAAATATTGCAAATATGAACACAAAATATTTAATAACACACCTGTTTCATTTGTGTAGATGTTTATCCTGGCAATTTTGAATGGTTTCGGAAGCTTTAAAATCCAAAGCGGACCAATAAGATTATCTGAAACAAATAACATAATAAAAAATAAAGAATTTTGTGAGTGGTAAACCCACTTACTTTTTACTATAATAGTACAAAGTGGTGTTTTAATTTCAAGTGGTTTAATCGCTGTAATTCCATCTACAGCCAAACTGGCTTCATGTACCGTCCCGCTTTGCTTTACACTCGAGCCTAATGCTAAATCCGTTGCTAATAAAAATATGTAATTAATGGCTACTCAATGTACAAATATCTTTTGTACCTTTTTTATAATCAAATTCGTAATAATATCCTTGAACTTTTACTTCGCACAAGGATAAGGGCAAATGACTTAAAGGACAAGTGTCCATACCCTCGCACGCTTGCATCTTTTTTATTACCACGTAACGTCCTATCATTGGTTCTTCGCAAACGATCTTAGTAATGGGCGGCCATGTCGGAAACATGTAATAAATGCTGCCTTCGCATACGTATTTAAACTCCATATCGTCTGTTGTAGAAGCACCAATAAAATATGATCCAGCATGTTTATTGACTATAAAACATTTAATTTAAAATTTATAAAAAAAATAATTCATTTACAGTAGACCCTCTGTTTGTACGCGGGGCTCGATTTAGTGAGTGAGTCTCTATTATAATGCAGAGCGTTATAATAAAAACCCGCTTAAATTTATCTTCGCAATTCTTTGGCTATTTAAATTGAAATTATTCCAATATTCCTGTAAATTAATAATATTTATCGGTTTAATTGATAATATTCGTACATTTGTTTGAGTATTTTCCCCAGAAACTAAGCGTAAAGGGAAAAATACTCAAAAGTATTTGCAAATATTATCAACTAACCCAATAAATATTATTAATTTAGGGAAATATTAAAAAAAATTGGAGATGGCAACAATTTACAGGTTTCTCAAAATTGCTTTTACTGCAAACACAACGTAAGTATCAATGTATGCTCCGTTTTGCCTGCAGTGCACCCACGTACAACCAGCATTTCGTATACTTACAGTTCGCAACTTCATCGTTACTGATAATGTCAATTCCATCAATAACATAATCTCTTCCCAAATCTACCTGCCACCATGGTTGGCGATCGACTTCGGTAACTGTATAATTCCAAAAAGAAAAAAAAAATTTCATCCCTGATAAATATTTCACAAAACTTGCCTATTACCACTTGTCCGAGCACAAAGGTCAATCCGATATCCACATACTGAAATCAAATTACGCAACAATTTCAAACAATTTATTTTTCTCGCTTACAAAAATCTTACCAAATTGAAAAACCCACTGAAACGCAAGTAGATTAAAAAGCAGGAACAAATACTTATTCATATCGAGAAAACAGTAGCAAAAGTGATTAAAACAGTGCATCAACTCCCAACATCCTTATCCCTGACATTTGTTTTAAAATGCCAAAAAACACTATTTCCTTATGGACACACTGATAACAAATATCACATTTCAATTTGCCTCGAAAAGGCTTAAAAACCAACGCAATCTAAAAATTCAAAGTGTACCAAAACAGTTAAAAAATTAATTAATTTAATAATTAATTTAATAAAAAATAAAAAAATAAAAAAAATTTTAATACATTTTAAGATGGCTTCGCTGCAGTAACTGACAATCGCCGTTAAATCCATAACAAAAAAAAACAAACATTTAGAACTCTCTGACGTCAACTTTTCATCTGTTCCTTGTCAGAAAAAATAAATTCAATTTACGATCCAACATCTGCACATCTATTCAAATCCGATTAGGAAGAGGAAAATATATAAAATCAACTTTAAAGTAAACCTTCACCCATTCAATCTTCTCATAATGGATATAAACACAGCCATTGCAACATGTTCTCGTCAGTCAGGCAAGTAGTTAGTATTTGTACCTACAAACTTCAATCTCCTAAGTATAAAACATAACACATCGTACGCAGTATCGCGCTTAATTCAATTTGCAATTTATAAATCAATAAATACGTATTTCAGCTTGATTAATCTAACACTTTGGTTCAAAATTTCATAGTTAATTTTCATGTATTGATTCTGTGTTTACTTTACATTGAAAAAGTTGTAATATCGCACGATCTTGATGGATAAAGTGCATTCATCCGCACCTGCAGTTGTGGCCATCTTTTTACATCAAAACCAACGTGTGGTTTCTATTGTTTCCAATGCTGTTTAACTATTTCAGTGGGTTAAGGCTGCATTGTGTCAATAATTATGATGTATCGTGTATAATTTTGTAATGTTTTTCCTCAAAAGTGACCGGTTTTTAATTTAATTTCAGGTTAAAACGCTGCAACATCATATGGCTTATCCTTTTCTTACCGCTCACTGCACCCAACGAAAGTGGCAAGTTCAATTAACTTCTACAAAAGGAAAAAAATATACATTAAAGTAAAAATATTTCCAGATGATGATGTTAAAACAAAGCGAGATTTCTTCCATTTCGGTAAAATGGTGTGGCAATTTGTCGGTAAAAATCCGCTGGTCTTCACAAACTACGGCAACTACTGCGGGTTAGGAGGCGGTGGTGACCCGGTCGACCCGCTAGACCAGTAATTCCAAACAAAATTTTAACTGTTAAAAGACAAGACATTAAAATCAAATGTATTTCAGCTGTTGCCAAGTTCACGACGCGTGTTATGGTTACGTGCAGAGCAAGTCATTTTGTATGTCAAATACGATAATGTCGCTGTTTACGGAAAATTACAAATACGAGATGGTCAATGGTAGCATAATATGCGGTAAATAAAAATAAAATAAAAAACAAAAAAAATTTAATTAAAAAATTTTCTTTTATGTTGATTTAACAGCGGAAGATAATGATGTATGCAGTCAAATGGGATGTATATGTGATAGAGCGTTGTGCGAATGTCTCAAGGAGTATATTAATCTGTATAACGATAGAAACCGTGGTTAGCATTGTTTTAAAAATGCTTTTACCCAAAGTTTTCGTTATTATTTAGGTGAATAAATAAAATATTTCTAAATCTCTCAATATATCAACTTTGTTTAGCATCTGGCGACACCTGAACGTTACTAAACCTAGAATTTAAATGTCAATAGACTGCCATTTACACAGGTGTTGAATAAGGAAAATCAAAATTTTAACAAAAAATTTCATTTCAACACACAAATTTTTAAAGAAATAAAAGCACAAATCACAAAATTCGTATAAAAACGCACAAACTAACATTTTATTTGTGTTTTTTTACAAATACTTTTTTTCATGCTTGAAGCTTAGATTTGGTTGAGTAAGCGAAATACCAAACTGCAAGCAACGAAAACGCAGCGACCAATTCACTCTGCACCCACGGTCCGTTATAAGTGCCCTAGTGTCAATTTAAAAAAACATTAATCAACTAAGAGTTCAGTCCTTTATAATAGACTTTGACCAACACCCAAATTTTTGAATATCACCGATACCGACACCTGCACCGATATTTTAATTGGTTTGACCGACCAACCCACACTTAAAAAATGTTGCTAAAACCTTCAAAAATTCGCAAAATCATTCAAAACGTCGCAAAATTGCAAAAAAAGTTCGAAAACGTACAAAAAATTGGTATCGGCCAGATGAAAAAATATCGGAAAATTCTAAAATCTCGGCCGATAGTTGATACCGGTATCGGTCAACGTCTAATTTATAACTCAATTTACCGAATGGTTTACTGTCAACACAAATAGAGGTGCGATATTGCTCGTGTCTTCGTTATTACGTTGTGCCTGTTATTTTAATTTATAAAGAAATTCCAACGTCAATTATTTGTCGAGAATTTTTTGTTTTTAAATTTGTTTTCACCTTTCTCAATGACGAATAACCATCTTCGTCGTAAATCCTCACTTGGTGATCACCGGAAGTTGCTTTAGCGATCTCCTCCGTCCAACTCACTTGATGTTTATTACCTTCTTGCGATTTGGTCACCGGTAATAATTTACCACCGACATCAGCGTGCAGATTGATATTCTGTAAATTAAAAGAAATATTTATTTAATTAGTTTGAAAAAATGTGATTTGATTTTTTGAATTTTACCTGCACGTTATTCGTACATGTGAAAGTGAATTCCGCGATGAAACCGATGCTAGAAACAACTGTGGCATCCGTTGTTGTGTACGATTGAAACTTCACCTCTGGAGAAGCGCATTTATCCGCTGCAATTTAAAAATAGCAAATAAAATAAAATTTAAGTTGAATTAGCTCAGATTGGCTCATCCACGTGTACACATTTCGTGAATGTAAAAAATAAGACATTTAAGGGTTACAATATTGTGTCTTTCACCACATATTTCTTAAAAATACATTCATTAGTGTTATAACTGATCGATAAATGCAAACAAACCTGTAATTCCATAAATTAAGTAAAGGAAAACAAAACAGCTCGATAACCTAAGCGCGGCCATTTTGCTAAAATCAGCCCAGCTGCGGCGCTGTTTGACTCTGCCAAGACTACTTCAAAATGTAGGAAAACATTGAGAAAAAGAAGAAAAAGAAACAAATAAAATTATTTTTGCATTGATAATTATTTTAGTATCATAAATAAAAATATTAAAGTTAATTATTTTTCATTTAGTTGTTCAAAGATTTCTCACCAGTTAGCATTACCTTACATTAATGGCTGACAACAAGCACCGATTACTGTCGCGTAAAACCCCGTTAATATAATAACTCACAAAGAAACTCGACGCTAACCATATAAATTTCTATTTCGGTGAATAATTTACAGATAAATTTTATTTTAGAATGACCCAAACAGTGAAAATTCAACTAACTGGGTTTTACCAACACTAATCGTGGCTTTAACGACACTGAAGTCTTTGTTGCATTAATGACGACATTCACTGAAAATGATAGTTCGGATAAAAATATATTACGATTACCTCATCCGAACTGATGAGTTCTAAGTTTTCAATCTAAAATGCACTGACTGAAGTTCTCAGCCAACGTCGATGATGAGTTCAAAGGCGAATACGAATAAGCTCGAGGTCATCTTGCTTTAATGTGTTAAAAGTATTTTTGCAAAAAAACTCTGAGACAAATTTACGAAAAAAAAAAGAAAAATTCTTTACTACGAGATGAAATGGATGAGAAAATAGGACAAAAAAAAAAATCATGTAACAATTATTATTTTAATAAATTTTAATAATCTTGCGCTGTCGTTATGTCTCCAACATATTCACAAATCGAATCGTATTCCAATTTAACGATTAATCTCTCGCGTAGTAACTGCACTGAAGCGATGCATTTGGATTTATCTCTATCCAAGATTTCGCCCAACTAAAAAAATAAGAAAAAAATAATAATTAATTAAAATTAGATATTTTTACACTGGAAATTCCTGACTTTTACACTAAATTTTTGATTCAGTTATATTTAGGGGAAAAAATAGTGGACAAACTGCGGTTAATTATTGGAAAACTCACTTCTCCGTTGTATTTCCCTGAAATCACCATCACGTATCCAGGTTTATCTCTGGGAACGATCGTTTCCAACCAACTTTGACTAATCCCGTCCAAGTAGCGACCATCTGCCATTTTACAACTGCACGAATCGATGCCGGCAACGTCATCAACGACCAACTGCGAAAAGAAATTAAATTTAACAACTTGTTCAAATAGTTTTTAAAATGTAAAATACAACCTTGGTATTAAAATATTTTCCTCGTTTGAATTTTTTATCGATAAACCGGACTCTTAAAAATGGCCGTGCCCACATTTTGTTCGAAGAATTTGATCGGGAATCGTCACTATCACTGAAACAACAAAAATAATTATTTTAAAATTTTATATTTTTTTTATTATTTTATATTTTTCTGTCGACTTTATTTAGTAATAGGACAACTTGTCGATGATTTTGTCGACAAAAAACCGTGTTGGAAAAAATGTGACATGTTAGCGACGTTTTGCTTAACGTCCATGTAACGTTCTGCTAAACGTCTGCATGACTTATTTATGGTAATTTCTTCGAAATTATTGGTAAAAACCAATGAAGTGTTTACTTTTCTCACGAAAAGGCAGAAAAAACGATGAATCATTGGTAAATTCGACCAAAACTACTGAAATTTTGTGATAAAATAATAAATTTGTGCTTTTTTTGTCAAAAATTTGATACAAATTTGTCTGTTTTTACGAACAAACCCAGAAAAATTTGATTTTTGCGTTAATCAATCAAAAAGTATAAAATTTTGAGAAAAAATGTCACTCATCAAAAATCTCGAAAATTAAATGCAAAATTTTTTTAGGGTTTTTTTTGTCAAAATCGACAAATCGACAAAATAAAGTAAACTAAGTAAACAGGCGTCTATTTATTACCTATCGCTGGATTCATATTTAGGCTTCACTTTCGACGACTTTTTTTCCGGTGTTTTGCTTCGTGATCGTTTATTGTCACGCCTGCCTTTCCTTTCGCGATGTTCTTCGCTTTTCGCTTTATACTTCTCATATTTATCAATATCTACAAACAAAAATTAAAAAATTACCAATAAAATTCACAATTAAACCTCTACGCTTCTAAATTACTTAAAACTTTCGTTTTTTCTTTGTACACGGCCGCAGAAACCCAAACGACTGAATACTCAGAAACCGACACGCATTTTCCATCATCAGCCAATTGAATATTCAGCCTAGCATTGTCCGGCTCGAGGCTTTCGATCTTCCCATACGATCCTTTATGAGCTCCAGCTTGAATTAAAACGAAAGATCCTTTGACCAACGTCTCGTTTTCTTTATCCAACAGTTCTTTCGCTTTATTCTTCGCCGCGGTCACATCAGCGCCCAAACCTAACCCTTTGGGCCTGAAAACGGGGTCTATTGGTTGAATAATCCTGCAACAAATACAAATTTATTAAAAATAAATTATTTTTTCAATCAAATCGCTTAACTTACGCGTTATTCGTGCGTCCAATTCCATCGCCCGGCTTCCACCCCATGCCACGCAACATCGCGAGCCCAAATTCCTTCACGGGAATATTTTCATAGTCGGCTAAAGTGGCCTAAAATACACACAAAAATCAATTTTATTGAACTTAAATCGATTTAAATCAATTACTTCTTTGCCAAATGTTGAGAAATCTATTTTTCCCGGTTGTATATTTTGTCCGGACACTGATATTGACGTTATTTGGTCGATTGGTTTCGGTTTCGATCTGTCGTTGGCTTCCAAGGTTTCTGAAATTCATAAATTGTTAAAATGTATTTTTAAATTTGGATTTTTATAGTTCGTTACCTTGAATGATTTCCCTGGCAGCTTTGGCCTCTAAACTATCGTCTCCGTCGCTAATTTTTATACTGTTGTCCGCGTGTCTTAAATTATTTCTCAAAACTAATGGAATTGTGAGTTCTTTTTTCTCCTCGTTGGGCAACGAGTTGTAAAACCTTGAAAAAGTTAAAAAAAAAAATATTTGAATTAATTCGTTTTTAAGTCTTTCTTTTGATTTTTCTTACGTGGTAATTTTCTTCGGTTGTGGTAGCGGTACGGGATCCGCTTCATCGTCGTTAAATTTAGAATTATTCAATTTTTTGTCCTGTGTTTTGGTGAAGCCGAAAGAGACGAGCTTTCCAGCCATCTTTGTTGACGTTAGGATAACGCATAGTGATCCGAGAACTTGATCTGTGTGACGTAATCACCTGGCGGTAATTTTTTTTAACTTAAATAAAAAAAGAAATGGCGATTTTCATTTGTTTTAAATTTTATTTATATATTTACAAAATTTTTAGATTGTTTACAAAACAAAACCCTGTTCAACCATGTTTCGAGCAACATTATAATTGTAGCATCTTTCTGATAATTTGTTAATCGACTTTTTCAAAACTCCTAGCCATTCCTCGAGATTCAACATCTTCTGAGCTTTCGAACCTGTCAAAAATTAAAATTAAAATTCATTCTCAACATTCACAAAACGATTAAATACTTTCGTCGGTTAGTTCCATAGCCGACTCTTTCAGCGAAGTCTCGAACAACTCGTACGATTTTCGTAATTCCTTCGCCGCAGCAAAAATCTAAAAAAAATAGCAAAATAATTAGTAAAAACATTCATAAGTTTTAATCCAAAATTTGTTATCACTTTCACAACTTCCTGCGTCAATGAATACAACTGGCTCATTTCTTCCCCGAACATCGAAATTTGTTTTTGATTTATTTTTTCCCAGCAAGACGCCGAAAACTGCTCTTTGAAAATGCGATTAAATTCATCCTCCATTGATAAAATTTCTTCGACGGTTGTGGTCAATCTGTCCAGAGCTGCAGTGACCATCGGTTCGTCGAAATTACCCAAGGAATCGTCACGCTTCACTAAAAACTCTTCTTGGTGAAAATAATCCCATTCTAAAGACTGTAACTTCGTTTTCAAGAGATCTACTTGCATCGCGACTGACATTTTCCTGTAAAATGAAAAGAAAAAAAAATCAATTTAAACAAATAAACCAAAAATAAAATAAAAACTTAGGGCGCCGGTAACAATGTCATTAAGGTGTTATAAAAAATCGATGCTTTTAGACAAAAATTGACTTTTTATAGGCTAATAATCGTCATTGCGAGGTTATAATAATCTAAAATGTCACTTTATTTGGTCTAAAAAAGTCAATTTTTTGCCTAAAACTGTTGATTAGTTTAAAATGTTGATTTTTTTAATTTAAAATAACTATTTTTTGGTTTAAACTGTCAAATTATTTGTTTATAATGTTGATTTTTAGTATAAAACATCAATTGTTGATCTAAACTTTCACATTTTTGTTTAAAGACATCAATATTTGGTCTAAATAGGTACATTTTCGACATTAACATGTCAATTTTTGATCTAAAAATGTCTATTTTTGATCTAAAAATGTCAATTTTTGATCTAAAATGTCAATTTTTGATCTAAAATGTCAATTTTTGATCTAAAATGTCAATTTTTGA
>JAQFXT010001807.1:0-15082 GCA_034683725.1 Strigamia crassipes
AAGCCTTTAGTTAACAGCATTTATTGCCTATTAATATAATTTATATTTTGCGTTATAATTTAGCAAAATATTCAATTTTTAATTAAAAGCACTTTTTTGCAGCCAGTTTACAGCAAAAATCATTGGTATTTTATATTTACAACATCTAATATTAGATGCATTGAGCGTCATTTAAGGGCAAACCCCAAGCACATGGCACAAAGCCAGCATTTGCCATCCTTTCTGCAAGTCCTGCAGCATTTTTTGCACGCGGATAAACAGAAACTTTAATCCCAATTAACATTCAAACTCCATAAGCACAAAACTTCAAATTAGCTGCTGTAGGCGGATTTATACTGACAATAGCGCAAACAACAGTTAAATTTGTATCTAGAAGTTCAGCATCGCGTCAACTTTAGACGAAATGTTAAATCTTCAATGAATTTTACGTTAAAGTCGCTTCTCCTTATATTTTGCAGCAACAAATCTGAAACTTCAACACAAAAAAAAAAATTTACTGGAATGTCAACATATCGGAAAAAATTCAATTTTTTCCCAGCCTCGAGACAAGCTTTTACGTCAATAAATTCTCAGAATGATTTGGACAATTTCTTAAAAAGGGTAGTAAAAAAGGCAACCTAAAACTACAGTAGTTTCACACACATTTTAAAAATTAATTACACATACAGTATGTACCCACCCCTAAAGACGACAAGGTGACTTTCTAAACTGCTCAACCATTAAACGCATCCACGTTTCAAAACTTCTTGCTAATTAAAATTTTGTGAAGTAATATAATAAAGTAGAAAAATAATAATAATAGTAAAAAAAAATGGTTTTGCAACCCAAGTTAATGGTAGTTTTGAGTTTTGAATAATCAAATATTTTGAAAACACAAGGCAATTTTGCCTTTCCATATCAGTCGACTCCTTGTTTCGTTTCCAACTCTTCTTTTCATTTAAAAAGCAAAACATGCTGCCTTTAATTGCTGGGAATAAGCATACTAAACGACACGAGCAAAGGTAGTTAGAAAGTGTTGTTTCATTACAAGATTAGAATGCATGTTGTTAAATTTTTTTCCTGTTCCCGAACAAGTCTCTCAAAAAAAAAAAAAAAAAAAAAAAAAAAAAAAAAAAAAAAAAAAAAAAAAAAAAAAAAGAAACACCAAGTATTTACCTAACTTCAGAAAAAGAAAAAGAAAAAAAACCACTGGCAACTTATTCAAAAGCCTCATGTTGACAAATCTATTATTAGACCCCCAACTTCTTTCATACATTTGGTAATACACTTATGCAAATTACAAAAAAAATTTGGACCAAATGACATTCGTTTGCATTTCAAGCTTAAATTTTCCATTTCCAAATGACGAAAAATAAAAATTCCAATCCCTAAATTAAATTTAGAAAACTTCAAACTTCTAAAAAAAAAAAAAGATCAACTTTTTTTTTCTAACATTTAATCCATACAATCTATAAACCAGCTAAAGCCATGTCCAATCGATATATTGGACACAAAACAAAATAAATAAATAAAAAAGCATGCACTTTTTTCCAGAGTGTTTCGACTAGCCTTCAGATGACAGTTCATTTCCTGAGCATCAAATACTGATATTTAAGGGCGTCTTGTCACTAGCATTGCAGGAGCAATTGTCTCAACTTTTTTGATATTTTTTTCATCGTTCAACTGTGACTGAAACTTTACTGTAGAACACGCATATCCAGAACACATCTCATCTCGGGATTTTCATTTATTGCCACTTTAAATCCCATATAATAGCAGCGCACGTATCAATACATGTCATTTGTTCTTGCTGCGTCGGATGATTCACGACTGCCGACGACTGAGTCAGCAATAAAAAGACAGAATGAATTTGTAAGAATTCTCCTTGCGTCTTTCAGAAACAGACCGACAAATAGCCGTGGCAAAAACGGCAGCGCAATACTGACGACAAGTATGATTGATGGTCACTTGGAGTTATGGCACTTCCTAACAACAAGGAAAAATTTCCCGCTTAAAAATTCCTATTGCAGTAACACGAGAAAAAAAATATACCTCGCAAACATAAATCTATGCAAAGCCGTTGAAAGTATATTCGAGTCACACAACCTTTTTTCTTCTTTTTAATTCACGAGATCTATAAAATATGGTGTACACAGGCTTTTACAGTGGTATTAGTAGTATACATCATTTTCTCACTTCTCGACAAAGTATAACAAACTGCGACATACTGCATCAGCATTACGACTTTCTGCTACTTGCAGTGCCACTTTATTAATATACCCAAAAGCTGATTTCAACTCCCATGTCACACTTCATTTTGTGTTGTTTTCGCACTTCGACCTTTGATTTGAAAACTGATGTGGCAATACCCAGCTGGCGCCTTTTCGTAAATCAAATTAAAATTTCTTACGGATGAACGTTTCCACTCATTAATTGCTTCGTAAATAAATTGTAATCAATAGTTGTTTTCAGACGTTTGTGATTATTACCGTAAATGCTCTCATTGATTGCGGAATGCCGAAGCAACGCTGTATCCTTTAACGTGCTGCCAAAAAGCCAACCTGCACAATTAAAGCGGGTATTCGGTACGTTTCTATCTAAAACGAACAATTTTTGCACCAAACAAATCAATTTTTGTCTTAAAATGCCAACTTCTCCACAATGTACCAATTATTTCACACAAAATCAGCATTTTAACACTTTAAAATGCACTATTCTATCCAAATAAGTGAACAAAAATAACATTTCAAACTAACCCCTTTCCGTATTATGTACTCAGATCTCTATTTTGCGCGAGTCTCTGTTAGTATGCGGTGTAATCGCAATGTTGTAATTAGAACGCGGGCATTTACGATATCAGAACTGGGAATCAATTAAAAAGTATTCTTGATGCAGTGTAGAAACAATACGTGTATAAAAAACCTAAAGAAGTTTACTTATACATAAGGTGCCTCCTTATCATCCTTATGGAATTGACTTACGCTTTGCGCATGCGCAATTGAGTCTGTTTTCGAGTTAGATCTCAAATTGACCATACACAGATTTTTTTTTTTTTAAAAACACTTCTTTTTCTTTTTATTCCACCGCTCGAAAAACAATAAATTGGAAGCGAAAACTACACTACTAGTCTCAAGAGTGTTTTGCCACATCTTGCAGCGTACCACATAAATTGTGCAAAGAAAAAAAAATCTACAGTATATCACACATATTCCCTTAGGTTTTAAAGCCAGTATAATTTCCACCTATATCCCCTTTCAACTGCAAACCTAATCAAACTATTAAATTAACGATGACTACCCAAACTTCATCCAACGTAAGCCGCATAAGCCAGCACTCAATGCTTTCGCTCGAAATGAAATTGATTTACAGTACATTTACAAATGTACAAGAAGAAATAAAAAGAAATCGAATCTGGCGCAGACTTCATCTCATTTTAACATTCACGCACACATAAAAAGAAGAAACCAAACCGCCCATAAACCAGGTGGGTCTAAGAATACACCCAAGTTTTATATTATTCTTGACTGAATAAAAATAAATTTTTCTCCATAAAAATTCCCCAAATGCTCGTACAATCCCCCCAGACACACAAAAAAATTAAGACCCCCCAAACAAAAGACAAATGCACCTTAAAACATCCGATACAACACCAGAAGAGCGAATTTGATACCGGAAAGAAAAAAATATATAATTTTTGCCTCCCCACGAAAAATCTCATCCAACAAACTCAAAGCTCATTCTCTTTTCTCTATTTCATACAACTTCAATATCTCCAACCGAGGCCAAGCGAAAAATTGGATCTTGCAATGTGCCAAGAAGTTGGGGCAATTTAGCACCCGTTTTATCAGCTCTCGGATTGCCAGCTCCAATAGTCATGAGAAAATGACAAATAGGGCCAAACCAATGGCCACAAGGCCCTGAAACAACTCGCTGCAATTCACACTGGCTTGACGGCTAAACAAGCTCTTGACTTGTTTACACAACACTTTCATTGCTCTTTACGTTACCACAACTGGCCGCACACGACACCTAACGCCGTAATCGTGACACGACGCATAACCAAATGCAAGTAGTTGCTCCATAAAACTGCTTAAAGCGTCCACATCTCCTCCCCTATCCATCTACCGGTTGCAGTTCAGTTTGCAGTTCAGTTTGCAGCTCCAGCATTATGCCCCAACACCGTATCTTCTGCTCGAGAGAAGTGAAAGACGAAATCTTGATGTGACGGTTTCTCCTTTTCTGATCTAAGAGCCACATTTTCAACAGTGAGATCCCATTGTAGTGCCGAGACAGCACATCGTCCCGCCCACGTTCATATATTACTCGCTCGCTCCTTTTCTTCAGCGTAGAATGGTTTTAGTTTCATGGCAGAAGAGAATTTAAAGTCAACGTGCTGCACACAGGATTTTTCACAAAGGACACGTACAAAAGCCTTATTCAAAGATCAATGCCAGTACAAGTTAAGTTTTTTCTTTTCTTCTTTTTTTTTGGCAATTTCCTTGACAAAAAAAAAAAAAACAATTTCTTTTTTTATTTTCTTGGAAATAGGAAAGTAATTACAGCCGATGTTAAAGCAAATTGCATTTAGGTTGTTGAAAAATAAAACATTTCGCAATCCCCGAGATGTATCTGAATTTTATAATCACATCAAGACCAAACCACTGAACTTCAGGTTGATCGACACCTGACGCATCATTAAAACACGTTTTCCTTGTTTCTGTATTCAAATGCAGCTATTATTTTATTTAAGTGCTGGTTAATGATGAAATTCCGATCAATTTTGCAGCTTGTTGCCTCGCACGGTGAGTAAACAAGTTTATAGTTGAAAGATTAATGAAATGACTAATCGTCGCGTTTATTCCAGAATAATATATGGTTTCAACACCATTACAACATCCAGTGTTATAAATGGAAAAATGATTAATGGCATAACCACGGCGCAGGTAAATGTATCAAATATTTTCAAGTTATTGCAGACACAAAATTGAAATTTCCTAATTTTTCTATTTTTCAAACAACATTTTTTTTTTTTATCTTTTATACTATAAAAATTGTTTCGTCAATTTTAAACAGAAAACGAGCAAGAAGAAATTGGTCAACAGACAAAAACTTTTTTCTTCTTCTTCTTTTAAAAGCTTGAACCGGTCCTTCTGCAGCATTTAACAGTATTATGCACTTAGCTTCCACTCCATTCCACTGGCTCCTCGATGGCCGGCGAAGAAAAAAAAAAAATCAGAAGCAGAACAAGGGAGAATCCCCAAAGTACATTCGACCAGACCAAAAGATTCCTCGCTTTTTTCTCTCCTCGTTCCTAGTTTGTCTCAACCTTACAGCATAGAAATCCCACTTTTTGGCAGCGACTCTTTCCGATTTGGACACGCGATTGGAAAAGAAAAAAACCTGTTTTTTCCCCCTTCCCAAAGCCCAAACTAGCAAGTTTCCAATTAATTATATAAGCCCTCAACTTTGCTGCCAAAAATGCTACAGTAAGTTGCAGCTGTTCAAAGACAACACCATAAACCAGCAATTTTTCCGCCTCTTCCCCCCCCCCCCACGTCGAAAACGTCAAATTACTGCGAAATAAATCCACTCGTTAAATCACCGATTTTGACGTCCAAGTAAAGGTAGTCAGTTAAGTGTTTAAACTTTAAGGGAGCATCGAAAAAGACACCGTTCTTCGACTCTTGACGCTTTAAAGAATAAAAGAAATGGTGTGCACCAAGGCAATGTGATTTACGAGGACGGTTGCGACCAATGGCATATATAGCTTTAGTCACCTGTAAAAGTAGAACTTGCTCACGTTCCAACTTCATTTCAGGCTTTCGACAAAAGGCAGTAAATCCATGCTAAGGCTTAACAATACTTCAATGGCTACTAAAAGCGCCCTCTAAATACTTCAACAACTTCGTCTCAATAAATTTAATCAGAAACGACGAAAAATTATCTCAAAAACCACAAATTTTGCCAATGAAAATTCAACCAAGTTGCGCCATATTGTTTCCTATGTGCACATAATTCGAGGGGTATACAAAAATCGCCCAAATCTTTCTCGCAGGTATTTTGAATATTTCTGAATCTCTCCCGAAATTATGGAATCCCGAATCTTATGATTTGGCTAAAATCTCGCGAGATTTCACGAAGTCTCGCGAAATTTTCGAGCTTTCGCGAGATTACTTAAACTCAAAAATACGAGAAAAATTTTGAATCTTTTTCAATAAAAATATACATTTTTTAATAGAATCACCACCATTTATTTAGAACGTTTTCAACAAAGTATTTATATTCCCTGTAACTTAATTTTTAATCACGGAAATTACTCATTTTTAATAAACGGTAAACCAATGCCCGTCTGCGCCGTCGCCTTTACCATTTTATAAGCCGCCGTTCTTCCCTGTGGATAGTACATGTCGGCTTGCATGAAGATTGAACCTGAACTTGAGGCTAACGCAGCACGAAAATTGAATAAATGTAATCAGCCACCTTTAAATCGTTTCACGCTGACAGCAAGAACCCTCCAGCACAGCAAGTCACCTTACAGCCTATACACGTGTAGTATATTTTCATAAATAAATAAATAAATAAACAAACAAACAAACAAACAAATAAATAAATAAGTAAATAAAAACAATGCCACTATGTAAAATAAATTCAAACAAAAGTAAATTACTCATTTCTATCACTAACAAGTAAAATAAACTTAGAAAAAGTCATTCAGTTCTTGTTTCCAACCCAAAAAAATATCAAAACTTTCAGTAACAGCTGACGAATGACAAAAAATCATGACAAAAATTGATTTGCTGTCGATCAAGTTTGACGTGCCCACTTTTGTAGAGACACGGCAAAATTGAAAGAAAAAAAAAAAGTGATGCTGAAAACAGGGACATGACTCTAAATTTGACAGTCAGTTGTAGGATGTGCCTACAGGAGTCTACAAGTGCATTTCAATGTCAAATGTTTGTCGCTTGATATTAAAAGTTGGCTACTTTACATGGATACGAGCTGGAAAATTCACTTTTATCTCTTTTATCTTTCAATATGTAGACATTTATTGCAAACAATAATGCTAATACTTGCATCTTAAACTCATTTTCTGAAACTATAGAGAAACTAAATACTTTATTGATTAAATTAGAGTGAAATTTATCAGCCTAGTGTCACCCTTTGGAAACTTTCTTTGCTGGGAAATTCAATTATCTTTTGTGCCTACATTAGGAAGAGAAAAAGTCCATAATTTGCATCAAAAACTGAGAACAAACGACACGCCAATAAGTGAGCTACTCAAAATGGAAACGACTTCTGTCTTTGCAATTTAGACACTTTTATTGATTCTCTTTCGAACAATTCATTTCTCAATGTAATTTTTTTTCTTCAAATTACATTTCTTTAGTATTGATTTCTTTGTCTTTTTCCCACATGTCATGTGTGTAATTAGTTCCATCTATAAAGCACTAACACGGCTTCATTTCAAAAATGAACAGCACTATCAAGATCTCTTCGTCTCCTTATGCCTCTTAATTACTTTTCACTGCAAATACCCAACAGGTCAATCTGTCAACAATCAAGTGTTTGACGTTTAATATATTTTCTTCCAATTCTTTGCCACAAAACCAATTATCTCTTTCGACAGGTATAATATCCATGTAAATATCCATGAAACTCTAATTACATATTATTGGAAAAACAAAAAACTTACTAACACAAGAAATATTAAAATCAAGACCCCATTGGAACCATACAATCGCAATCCACAATGCAAAACAAATAAATATTTTTTTTAAACTGCATTTTTTTTGCCATTAAATAAACAGAATAAATGATCATTTCTGAATAAACACATCTGCTAAATAATATTAATCGAATCAAGCATCCATTTTTGATAAAAGCTAAAAGGGAAGCACATCAGTTTTTGTGGCTTGACATAGTTTATTCTCGTTTACTAAGCTGGCGCTAGTAACGATGTGAAGCAACCGGAAGTTGAAACATTCAGATAAGTGCACTGAGTGGTTTTCATCAAATCCCCAAAGGATACATTGTAAAAACCCTAAGCTACTTGGTAAAAAGCTAAACTGTTGTATTTGTGAGGCTGTAATAACAATTATAATACCTGCCAATAACAGTTGCCCAAAATATAAAGCATCAAGGGAGTATGTCGTAGCCAGTTCACAAGTTTAGCTGATCCTTGACCCAGTTCCAGGTTTGAGCTGGGATCTAGGATGGCTTATGGACACTGACAAAGAAAATATTAAAAAAATTAGAACTGATGACGTAAACCAGAAAAGCTAGGACCATGATGCATTGCACTGTTAGCCACAAAAAGTAGAATAACAATTACAATAACAAACTACAACAATTTTAAGTATTTATACTGTTGCTTTTAAGAATTAATAAAAACACAACTCAGTGCAGTTGATCTTTAATAAAAACAAAGTGCTAACATACATAAGAAATTCACTAGAAAAAACGTCAAGGATGCAAACATAGTGTCTAATTAATTACAAGATGTGTTACAATTTATTTCCTTTTCCAACTAGATTGGAATCACTATCAGTAAGAGAATCATAAAAAAATGCGAGACAAAATGTCTCAAGAGTCAAATTATCAGACCGCCTGAAATGGAACCAGTTCATTCCCACCATCCAGTCATAACTCATTACGCACACAGCAAACATTTGCAGCAAAAAAAAACACTACAACTTTATTACACAAAAATAACAAAAAAGATTATACCGTAATAATAATAATGTTCAGAAATCCACTCAAAAATATTTTCTCTTTCATCCGCAAGTGAAATTTAGCAATGTCATCTCCTGCACCGTACACAAATTACACAATACCCCTTGTTTTCAAACATTATACATCACAAACCAAATATTAAAGCGGTAATTACTTTTTTTTCTATTCACACGGAGTGCAACGCCCTGTAGACGTTAATTAAAGGGCAAAATCAGAAAGATAAAATTATCTGCACTAAGTAATGAAAAGGGTACAATCTTTAATGAGATTAAAGTGCACTTGTGCAATGAGAATCACGTCCTTGTCTCTTCGAATTCCGGCTAAGAGTTCCGGTATGTGATGAGGCAGTCAAGTGCTGACTACTGGTAGTTCTCTCCTCACTGCTTTTTTACTAACTTTTTTTTATTGCTCAAAAAAGGGTGTGAGTCGAGCAAAAGGCATTTTCCCCTTCCTTTTCACCAAAGTAAGTCAAAGTTGGTCTCCAGTGGTGAAAGCGGCGGGAGAAAATTTTGAATTGCCTACTTTGGAGGGTGTGATAGCGAAACGAATGGCTCCAATTAGGTTGTCAAGTGAGTCGAGTGAATGAGTACTTAGCGGCGGGAAGAACCACGGATAATTGCTCGGAAACTTTCTCGCCAAACGAGGATGCAAAACAATCTTCTATCGCCCATGCGTTTGCTTGTTTGTTTGTTTGTTGACATGACATTCTTTCCAAAACGTTTCCACCCTTTTCCCTTTCATTTTTTCTTTCTATTTTTAATTTAATCGCACAAAATTCTCTTTAAAACTTTAACAACGCAGAAGAAAATTAAAAATAATGTTTTTTTTTTTTTAAAAAACAATACACAATTTTTCAATATAGTGTATCGGTTTTCCACCCCATTTTTCGTCTTGTAAATAAACGCATTAAGTGGAGCAATTTATTGGTTTAAAGCAACCAACCAGCCCACCATCTGGGACTTTATAGTGGCATCTTCAAAAACGGCAAATCATAGCGTTTTATTACTGTACACGAAACCACAGAGATTCCAAATGCGAGCTCAATTAAAGTCAGAAATAAAAAGGCAAATAGCGCATTGGAAAAGCTAGTATTTGACGATGACGTGCCTTGGAGCTGTTTCAAAATTAATCCCAAACTCAACTGAGGTCAATTCAATATTGACGAAGAATAGAGGGGAAAAGGCTTGTGAGTTACTTCCATTAAGTTTGTTGGGCAAACAACAAGCCTAAATGACAAACAAAACAATAAAAGCACGTCATAAGCCTCAAGCATCTTCTCTAATTGCCGTGATTCAATGATCTTGCTCAGCATGAACTCGTGATAACCTTGCATCGATTTCGTACAACCTCAAATACCAAACTTAAGAATGCATAGCAAATTATGCGCTGGCTTCCCTGCCGAATAAAATAAATAATTCAATTCGGTGCCAAAACTTCCCAAACTAGACATCAGTCGGGTCCCCTATAGTGCGCGAGAGTAACCAATGTAAATAAAAATTCTAAATTCTTTAAAGCAACTAATAATATTTGTTGTTCGTGTTGAGGCAAAAAAAAAGTGTGCGGTTTGGGATCAAAGAGAGGAAGTCACTTAAGAGATTTTCATTATCTTCTTCAACCATTTTAAGAGAGAACCTGGGTCACTTTTCTATCTCAGACCCTCTTATGCAAATGTAACTCAATCTGCACACACTTTGTGAGTGCATCGATTCCTGAGTGACTTTTTTAAACCTATTTGTCTTTAAGGCAATACAAATAATAAGAAAAGGTCGATTAATTAAAGAAATGGAATGCACCATGAACAGGCAATAGGCGAGTATCATAAAGCTCCGAATTGTGGCCTGAAGCCAATTAAGTGTCCAGGATTCATCGGCAGTTTATGGAGTAAACACCAAATCCAATTAAGCACCTAGGGTCGACACTAAACGTGTACAAGACGTCCGAAAGTGTCAAATTTTGATATAAAAGATGCGTATTGTGCATAAAATTCCATTTTTGAGCCTAAAAAGTATAGTTTTGTGCCTAAAAAGTACAGTTTTGTGCCTAAAAAGTACAGTTTTGTGCCTAAAATTCTTGTTTTGAGCCTAAAATTCTTGGTTTAAGCCTAAAATTCTTGTTTTGAGCCTAAAATTCTTGGTTTGAGCCTAAAATTCTTGTTTTGAGCCTAAAATTCTTGTTTTGAGCCTAAAATTCTTGTTTTGAGCCTAAAATTCTAGTTTTGAACCTAAAATCCCACAAAACAGTTTCACTCTACATTTCATACTATTAAAAACACTGGCTACTACTCATGCCCAGAGTATTATGTAATCTGTCTAAATTCAAAGCTAATTTTTTTTTTTTTGGTTATTTATCATCTTGATTTTAAATAAAAAGTACATTTGGTGCCTGTTCTGCTTCTGGCGACTGCTCGTTCGCATGGTTTTGGCTCATGACACATGATATTGATTGGCATAATATGACTACAGACATGTGTGGCAAATAGCAAATGCATAAACAGTTCCTCATGCCTAAAAATAATATTTTTTTAAATTTTTATTTAATAACCAAAAAAAAAATATCTCCTTTGAAAATTTAATTTTAATTGTCTTTGAGACTCAATCCCAGTTTCCCACCGCAGCTGTAGTTAGCGCCCGGTAACATGATGACAAATCCCTGTCTGCGGACCCAAACTAAATCAAGACATGATTTTTATAAATAAATCAGGTAATGGCACTGTTCACTCGTGTGAAATAAACGATTAACACACTTCTGTGTATCGGTGTGCTAAAAAAAAAATAGAATTTAGTGTTTGGATTTGGCACCAAGACTGTAGTGATTTTTAAATTCATGTTTAATAAACTTTACCATTAATTTGAATTATTATTTAAAAGTAAAAATTTAATGAATAAAAAATATCTCCTGTAATCACGTTATGCAGATGAGTGAAGCCAGAATACCCATTTACGGTTAGGAAGAAAGGTAGCTCAGTGATAAAATTATCCATCCGTGATTCCATTAATTAAAATCCGGTAAATTTACCAGAGAAACGCTTCATTCCAACTACACAAATGTACAAAAAAAAATTAAAAACAGAAATTAATCCACCTGAGAAAATGGTCTGTACCGTGTGCCACAAAAATTAAAGCCCATCTTTCATTTCTGATTTTTTTGTTTTTCCCGAACAAAAATTATCATAAACATTTGACGCATGAACAAAACGTGCAAATTTTCTTATCTTACTTTCACAAGTGTAATTTTGCGTAAATTCATTTCCCACAGTCTGACATTATAATTCATCACAGAGAAAAAATCTCAGATAGGAATGCAAAAAACATAAAAATAATTAAGTAATCTTTTTGCTTTAAATTTGACAGAAAGAAACCTCCATTCCAAATTGCATGCCTACTCGAAAAAAAAAATGTATTTCTTCTAGTCTTATCGCTATTTTTCCAAGTCCACTTCGCTCTATACTGGTTGTAATTCCTTTCTTTCCATCTTTTTAGAAGGCGGACGTGACGTTTTTTACAGCTTGGAAAGTGACTTTAAAACTAGTAAAGCACGATCTACTTTCCTAACTTTCTTTAGTCACTTTGTACTGCCACGCATGCGCAAAAAGCACTTCCACATTGTCATAGTCTGAAAATGGTGGGTCCAGCTCCTTAAAACAAACGACACCCAGTGAGGGCTGGAGTGAAAACAAATTTAGTACTGGGAAATCTGGATAGGTCAGGCCATGGGAAATCCAGCCATGCATGAGCCACTGGAGAATTCCCAGTATCCCGGCAGAGCAGTCTATCCCTGCAAAAGCTACCAGAAAATTCCAGAAATCCTGCCGGATCAATGCCCCACAACCAAACCCAGTGTAAAAAAAAAAAAAAAAGAAATGATTGCCCTCTACCTTGTGGAGAATAGATATTTGGCCAAAGATCGATTTCGCGGGCTCTACCTGTTGCCAAATGCGTGCGTTCATTCGAAAGTCACTTTTTTAAAAAGGAAAGGAAAGGAAAAGCAAGAGTCGTCCGTTCATAAATCAACTGATGTAATTCCAATTGTTTCTTTTTCAAATTTCAATAATAACTGGTTCTTCCAACCCTCTGTGGTTTGGCTACTTTAAATCTCTAAGTACATTGTGGTCATGTGATGCGAATGGTCTTTGACTGACGGTAAGCTGATTACTAACGGTTACTTCCTTACTAACTTCTTGGTTCTATCATACTTTACTTTTTTAATGCCTTTGCACAACACACTTCTTTCATTACTGTTATTTCTTGCTGTAGTGTGAACCCTGCTTAATTAATGCTCTCTTAGGTCATTCTTGAGCCATCAAAGTTTTAAAAGGCTACTTTGTTTATGCACTTTAACCTACATTTCCAGACCCATTTAATAATAACGGTGCAATAAACAATTTTAGGCTTTCGCGTGCAAAAAAAAAACCGGCATTTAATGTTTGAATTTGGCATCCAGATATCGGGCACATACGTTTTGCCATTTAATTTTGGTTCATTCGTTTATAAATAACTCGTCAGCTTTAATTCAGAATCATGAATCCGCGGGACGACGCACGAGGCGCCTATTTCCTGCACCGAGAATCACAAACTGGCCCGGTTTCCACCAAAGCTCTTCTCTTCCCAGTTGGTCGTATGGAGACGAAGACGGGGCCGTTTTCACAAGTGTTTCCTTGCATCGATTACAAGACTATCGCTGACCGCTGTATTTATCTCGAGTGAAGTGCTTTTAACCAGCATTTTTTTCTCTTTTTTTTTCTGGCAAATTCTCTCTTACTCGAGGTAATTTGCTAAGATAATCTGGCGATCAAGACCATTACACGTCTGACTTTTTGACGCTTGTTGGCCAAAAAGGTTTGTTTACTAAGCACTTTAGTTTCTTTCTCTCTTCTTCATAAAACTGTTTTGCTTTTCGCATAGAGTAAAATGCACTCTCCTCACTAACCATGAATGCTAAGTGCTTTTTCTTATTCTGCACAAAACACGCTTGGCTAAACTTTTCCCACTCTTCCTTTCTCTCGTATCCGTTTTAAAATTTAAAAAAAAATAAATAAATAAATAAAAACTCAAATAAAATAATATCAATTATATCCTTTTGAATCACAACACCAAAATCAGGAATTTAATCTGCATTCGTTTAAAACCTTATAAACAAGAATTCGGCTTAGAAAGCAGTTTAAGACGTGGTTTCAGGGTTAATGCAGAAAAGTACTCGCACAAAACATTAAATATACATCAAAGTTGTTTGAGAGATGAAACCAAAAGCATTGAAAAGTTCAGCAGGAAACGGATGCTCCTAAACTTCAACGACATGAGACCAAACTCTACTAGCAAATTCGAGATCCCTAAAATACAGTGCACAAGATCCAGTTGGTTAAGCACGAATTATACGAGCCCGTGCTGAAATGCGGGCTCGAGATGAATAGGAGTCTGGGGGATTTTGTAACAAACTTGTGCGGAAAGGGTTGAGCGATTTCTAACTATCGCATAAACTAACGCGTGCATGAATGCAACTTCAAATACACCCTGCCTCCGTTAAGTTAACGGAAGTAAAGTAGAAGTGCATGGTCTATCAAAGACATTTTTCGAAAGTATGTATAAAATTTACTTACGGTTTGCTGATTTCTTCCAACAAAAACGTCCATTTTGTCTTCGTAGATGGATTTTTGAGATTGTACATTACCTAGAAAATTAAAATATTTGTTAATTCCATCACAGGTTTCAGAAATCATTTAAAAATCATCAAAATTGTAAAAAAAAAACGTGAAAGTTTGCATAAGAAAGCGGAAATTTACAGCCGTCATTTTGGATTAATTTATTCGATACAAAATCATTTTATTTAATAATCGCAATATAATTTTAAATAAATCCTGGTGTATTGAGCAAAATAATATTGTAATTATTCGTATTTTAGCATTTAAAAAACCATGTTCGTATTCTCTGATGGTTTGATAGGAAATTTTCACTGCTCTTGCTTCTCAGGAGTCCATTTTCTACTACTTCACTGGGTCTCGTCTCGCTGTTATCTCGTCTCGCGAGACTTGAAATTGTTTCGATGACCTTCGAGATGCAGTACGCACGAGTTCATACATCAAACATTAGATACGAATGTTTAAAATAAAATTATTCAAATACTTTTCTCTTGGTTAGTTGAATTTGCAGTTTCAATGTAATTTTGTTAGATGCGGGTCAACAAAAAACCCTTTTGTGCACGAACAACAACAAAAGAAAAGATTTCCAAATAAATTTCGATTTTTATTACCTGTGTTGTCAGCATGTGCCGTGTACGGAGGCCGCACTGATGCTGGACGCGGACGCGCGGTGATTGGTCAGAATGATCTGACCAATCTATATAGAGAACTGTACTCAAAAGAATAAAGGCACTTTTT
>JAQFXT010001808.1:0-15079 GCA_034683725.1 Strigamia crassipes
AAATTTGAGAAATTTCCGACAAATTTGAGAAATTTCCGACAAATTTGAGAAATTTCCGACAAATTTGAGAAATTTCCAACTAATTTGAGAAATTTCCAACTAATTTGAGAAATTTCCAACTAATTTGAGTAATTTTCGAAAAACTTGAGAAATTTCTAACGAATTTGAAAAATTAAAGAAAAATTAAAGAAAAAAAATTTAAAAATTTCCGAAATTTGAGAATTTCCCGAAAATTATCGAAACATCTACTAAAATTCTCTAAATTCCCGACAAAAGTCCACCAAATTCACGAAATTAATTTACATTATTAAAATCAAATCACAATCGAACCTATCCTTCTTTATTTGACTTTTGATGAAGTAAGCCAATTCGTTGTTTAGCCGAAATCCTAATTTTTAATCCACAGAAACATCAAACTATTTCCATCCACACCGTCCTAAATATGGAATTCGCGTGGGCAAAAAGTTGACACACTCGATTGAACCGTTGTTTATTGACCGACTAAACTTAAATACCAAATTACCGCCTATACGGCCATTATACCCACGGTCCACCAATCACAATAATATACAAAAGTAAAATTTTAGTTCATTTTTAATTGTTAATAAACTGACGGGAAAATAAGAAAAGGTCATCGGCGAGTATCGAGGCCACGAGGCGCTGGACGCAACACACACTATAAGAAACTACGTTTCGCACTTGGCCAGGATGGTGGAGCAGCGGTCACTACAACCACTCGCCACGATGGTCGACGCGAGACTCTTCTTCCGGTTCCATGGGGTCGACTTCTCGTGCCCACGTCCTTCGGTGACTGCGGTGCCACCTAATGGTGTTGGGCAGTGAAGGATGTGCGCCATTTTGACTGGTGACCGGACAACGGTCACAGTTTGCTATACTCTGATCGTTAAAGAGGTTGCTGAATGAAAGGTTAAAAAACTGGGCGCGAGAAACTCGGGGTTGATGAAAATGTGAAAATTAATTCAAATCGATAGATGAAGTAATAAAAAATGTAAAATAGTCACGTGAATTGAAACATTTGCCTCGGCCCACAACTCATAAATAATGTCAAGGCTGTGACTGTTAGGAGGAACCAGCAGTCATCCGGTTCTGCTATTTGCCGTTATCAGTTGTGACCGTCGTTCGGTCACCGGGAAAGGGGTGATCGGTCTTCCCTGCCAGCTCCACCAGATGGCGCTGCAGACACCGGAAGTATATCTGGTGCGAAAGACCGTGGGCGCCGGAAGTCGACCCCGTAGCAGTCTGGACACTGGACACACAGTTTGACGCGTGCCACGACAGTGGACAGTTGCAACTCTCCCAGCCTCCTGTCTGCAGCGACACGATTGGCGACCATCTGATAACTATGGCTGCGATACGGCCTAGTGGGACCTGAGCGTCCCGAATTTGGCTGGCCTGCACAGACGATCCCAACCAGATAAATTGCCGTCACTGACCATGCGGCCAATAACCACTGTGGTCAGTGGTTAACTAGAAAAAGCTGCCTACACAGCCTTTGCGTGGGAAACACGCTCTAGAGGCATTAACCTGTGACTGCCTTGCGGACACTAACGTCGATGGCCGCCCTAAGCAGCACTCACCAACAGGGGGGCGCTGCTGGCCGGAAGTGGTCAACTGACCACTGGCCACAGGGCGGAACCAGATGTGCCGTCGACTGGGTTCACAGAACCCCAGGAAGGCAGTCTGTTATGGACAGGCAGCGTGGTAAGTAGCAAGACTAACCAGGTCCTGTTCAACATGCAAGACGTGACCTGAGATGGTCAGAGAAGCCTGGGTAATGCCCAGACACACAAAAGGTGACAGTCTTCGGCGTCCACGTGGTCTCGTAGCCATGTGGCCGCTGGTTGACATAAGTTGGAGTGTGGAAACATGCCCCAAGCTGGAAGGCACTGTCTGGAACCAACCCCTAGACAACTCTTGAATAAAAGGCCAAAAACCAATAAACCAAAACATGTTCTAGTCAGTTTCTTTCATTCGTGATCAGCATCCAGCACTGCTTGACCCTCCCCTGGTCAGCAATGTCCGAATGCCACATCACAAACCCCTAGACAACACCAATTCAATAAGGGTAACAAACTTATACATGAATCTAATGCTGTCTTTTGTGTGATTTCTTTAAGTGTGTGTGTGTTCAGCGTTTCCTGACCCTCCCCTTGGTCAGAGTGTGACCGCCAGGCGATCACCGGCCAACGTTTGTGGCTCCCGTCGCAGCCCCCTAACGTCAGGCGGAGCTGCGACCCATTAGTGACCAATGGGGGACTGGCCAGACCGGAAGTGGCAAGCACGGGGTCGCCAGAGAGCCCGAGGGGCAGTCTAATCTCCGGCATGGCCAGCGATAGTCTTCTGGGCTATCTCCCGTGCCCGAAGGTGACCCCGACGATGCGCGGCCGCTTCTGGTTATGCGTGTCCGCCCTGCGGACCGCATGGACCTGAGCGTCCATTCCGTTTAGCGCCGTGTGCGCGTAGCACACCGGCGCACAAGCAAACTACCCAAGTACTCGCTGGCCACGCGGTCCACAACAGCATGACCAGCGGTCAGGGAATAGGGAAGGAGTAGAAGAACTTCTTGCATAGGAGACCACATTGAGATGCGCTGGCCCCTAGACACCAACATATTGAATAAAGAGTAATAGCTTCATTTAAATAGTGTGTCTTTGTGTGTTCTTGTTAATTTAAGTGTGTGTTGCGTTCAGCATCACGTGGTCGTCCCCTTGACCACGTGGTGACCGTAGCCAAACATTCACAAGAGTACGTTGCCCAAACACTCACACAGTGACAACACATGTCGTGATTCGACTTATTTATGTAGTAATTACGATATCTCCATAAAAATGTGGCTGCGGAACGATCACTGGCCAACATTTGCGGTCCCTTCTTCAGCTCCCTAGCAATAGGTGAAGCTGCGGTCCGATTTTGGCCAATTGAACACGGGGACCTGGCAACGGTCGGAAGTGGCGTGCACGGGGTCGACAAAGAGTAATTGAGGCAGTCCGTGCTGCGATGTGGCAAGGTTAAGATCCCAGAGGTCTGTTTCCCGAGCACGCACTCGACCCGACACGATGCACGGCCATCTCCGGATCTGTGTGCCCGCATTGCGGACCACGGGGTCCTGACAAACAGCGTGAATAACCGAACTCACAGCACATGGTGTCATCAGATAACACGTGCCGTGCGTTGGTTATTGAGTGGCAGCTGTCGTTGGCAGTGCTAACGCAGTAATGTGGGAACACTTCTTTCCCTAGACAACATTAAAGGCCGAATTACCTTATAAAGGAGTTGTTTTTCATATTATTTACGTGACCTGAGCGTCCGGTGTCAGGGTAACCCCTTCCCTGTGGTCCCTTGACACTACACCTCAGTCACACTTTTTTTTTTTTAGCAAATTTGAAATGTTGAGTTTGTCCCTTACGAGCTTCCGTAAATTTGTTCACGTCCATTCGGAGCTTTTGGTTCATGTGGCGATAATTTTTCATATAATTTACATTGATTTATGATTGTTAAATAAAAAAAAAGAATTTAAAAAAAAAGAAATTTTTGATTAAAATAATAAAAAATAAGAAATTGGAAGAAATCGCTGTTTCGAATTGTCTTCTGTACGCGGGTAATACGTTTCTCCACACTGTCCGCTAGGGAATTTCCCACAATGCCTTACAAAAGCGAGTGTCGCTTCCGTACTGAATAACAGCGGAACTCAACCCACAAAGCCACGAAAATGGCGTCCTCACGAATCATCGCTCGTTTCTTCAGCTCATCGAGCGCACCACAAGCGGCCGGCGCAAACGTTAAAATGTCAGCATCCGCTGGCCACGCAGGTCAATTAACTACATTTCCGAAATGCAACGACCACTTTATTAAATATTATTTTTGTCTCGTCCGTAGGAGGAATGAAGATGTGGCGACTGGTCTCATTCCTTGTTGCCGGGCCTGCAATGGTGTTGGCCATGGTCAACGCTTACCTCGGCGAAAAGGAACACATGGAGCATTTTCACCGTCCGGAATTTATTCCCTACGAACATCTTCGCCTTCGCTCCAAGGTTGCCCGAAAATTTAATGTTTTCATCCGAGTAAAATATAAAAAAATTTTCTTTTTTGTATTTTCTAGCGTTTTCCGTGGGGAGATGGAAATCATTCGCTGTTTCACAACCCAAAAGTGAACCCATTGCCTGATGGCTACGAAGAGTAAATGCGATTTTCCACCGGAAGTAGATTGTAGACGTTAAAAAATATTACGTGTAAATAAATTAAGAACGCCCTCCTCGTATTTAGTAATGTAATAAACGGAATAAAATGTTTGTTTCAATATTTATTCATTTTTTTTAAATTAAAAATACGAATAAAATGCTAAAAATCTAAAGAAATCAAAACATTTCAGGATACACAACTTCCGCAAATGGCGGTTGATGATAGGCGCCATTTTGGTTCCACCGAAACGATTATTATTTATTAAATTATTTATTTATTTCAAGCGCAAGAGGAATTTAAACATTTTAAAATAGATGGAAAAAATTAATTTTTTTAATGTTTTGTTTTATAATAATTAAACTTTCTATTTAATTCCACTCGATTTCTAATTTTTTGGTTCTGGCCACTCGTACTTTCGGCAGGTGTCACTAGGTCGCGGTGATCTAAATCATCTAAACATTTGAGGAAACTAAAACTAACATTCGTTAATAAAGGAAAAGTAATCGTCCACAGATGTTCCACGACACGCGGCACATGTGGAAAAATATTTTAAGCCAAATTTCCGTATGTTTTTAAAAGAAATTTATTCGGTTTCGAGCACTCGTGATGACATCCCACGATCTGGTAAGACGCGATCAGCTGACTCGCCACTTTCAATGTCAAACTTTTTGCGTATAAATTAATATAAAACACGCGTGATGAATACTAAACATCATTTTTTCTTCCCGCAGAACCAACCCACGTGAAATGAACCAGTAAACATAAGGAAAACCCGTGCGTTGAACGCGAAAATGTTCAAAGTTGAATCAATATTGACGCCTTTGCTTCTGAGTTATGTCGACAAATATGTGAAAAATGTCGCTCCAAAGGACTCCCAAGTCAGGAAACAAAATTTAAATTGTGCAAAATGATTTCTTTTAATGTTTTTTGTTTTTTTTGTTGTTTAGGTTTCGTTGTGGGGCGGCGAGGCTGTGTTCAATAAGTTGGATTTGCGCTTGGATGTGCTCGAGCAGGAGCTGAATTTGCCGTTTACTTTTGTTAACGGACATGTGCACGAATTGCGGATTAATGTGCCTTGGACGAAGCTCGGATCGGAGCCGATTACAGTCACTGTCAATACGTTCGAATGTATTTTAAAATTGAAAGATGGGTCGGAAACTAATGAATCGGAAAAACGGTATAAGAAAAATATTAAGAAAGTCACTTTTTTTATTGTTTTTGTTGATTTTTTTTATAATATCTCAACAAATCTTTTAAAATGTGATTTGTAAACGAATTTTTGGTTGATTTTACGCATAATTTGGCACCAGATTGTTAAAAAAAATGACGAATTTAATGCTAGTGTTTATTGATTTCGTCATAAAGTAAAAAAAAAATCAAAATGTAATTTTTTTAAAGCGATTTTACGTATAAATAGCAATAAAATGACGAATTTAATGCGATTGTTCATTGATTTCTTCAAAAAGTACCAAAAAATTCTTTATAATGTGATTTTTAAACGATTTTTCGTTTGAATTTATGCCAAATTTGTCACCAAAATGATGAATTTAATGCGATTGTTCATTGATTTTTTCAAAAAGTGCCAAAAAATCTTTCATAATGTGATTTTTTAAAGCGATTTTACGCATAATTTGGCACCAAATAGTGATAAAATGACGAATTTAATGCGATTGTTTATTGATTTCTTCAAAAAGTGCCAAAAAATTCTCATAATGTGATTTTTAAACGATTTTTCGTTTGAATTTATGCCAAATTTGTCACCAAATTGCGAAAAATGACGAATTTAATGCGATTGTTTATTGATTTCGTCATAAAGTACCAAAATATCTTTCAAAATGTGATTTTTTTAAGCAATTTTACGCATAAATAGCGATAAAATGACGAATTTAATTACGATTGTTCATTGATTTCCTCAAAAAATGCCAAAAAAAACCTTCAAAATGTGATTTTTAATTTTTTTAAAGCGATTTTACTCATAATTTGGCACCAAATAGCGATAAAATAACGAAATTAATGCGAAATTTAATTCCAGAGCGGACGAATCGTCGCAGAAAAGGAAACCGCAACGTCTGGAAGTCGAAGATGCTTCACCATCCTTCGTCCAATCCCTCGTCACCCGGATTCTAAGCAACATGAACATAATATGCAACAACGTGATACTGAAATACGTCGAAGGGGACATCGTCATGTCCATAAACGTAAAATCGGCCCAACTACACACCGCCAACAGCGACTGGCAAAAGGCCTACATCGACACCACGCAAACCGACATGATCATCCGAAAATTAATTTCCTTCATCGACGTCACGATTTGCCTCGACCAACGAGACGCGAGCGGAAAAATCGGAACCTATCAGGTATTATTAAATATTTCCATAAAAAAAAACAAAATTATAATTTTTTTTTGGTTTTATTTCGAGGATCCACTACTCTATCGCAGCATGATCGAAGGGCGGGCGTACATCGCGTACGACAGTTTGACGGCGCGGTCGCCGTCCGTCAGCAGATTCGATTTCCGGTCCGACGAAATGGAGCTGTCGGTGACCGATCAGCAGTTGCCGATGTTGTTGAGACTGGCGCAGCTGTGCATGGCGTTGTATTTCGGCAATTTGGTGCTGGTTCCGCCGAAAGTGATGACGGATTTGGAGAAAAACACGGAGAAGTTGTTGTCGGAGGGCGCGGAAGAGGAGCAAACGTGGGGAAATTGGGCTTGGTCGTTGGTCCCGGCTTTGAATACCATTTGGGAGGACGACGTTGAGAATGATTCCATCGATCACGTGACTGCGAATCCTGTTTTTCACTTCGCGGCGCACTTGCACAAAGTGTCGATCACGATTAAAGTAAAAAATTATGCGAAATTTGTTGGGAATGTCGATGATTTATTCATTTATTTTGTTTATTTAGATTACTGAGACCGATTCGAAGTCGCAGAAAGTCGTTTTTCGTCCGATCGCGTGCATTAATGCCGATGGGTTGTTTTTGGACTGCGCGGTTCGGCATCCGGATTGGGCTAGTATTCAATTGGGCATTAGTGCGGGTCAAGTTGTGGCTGTCGGGGAGTGTTTGTGTAACGGCTTGTTCATGCACCACGAAAATGTAACGATGATTTTAATGTTTTTAATTATTTTTGTCGATAAGTTTAATGTTTTTAATCATTTTTGTCGATAATTCTAATCATTTTTGTCGATAATTTTAAGAATTTTAATGTTTTTAATTATTTTTGTCGATCATTTGAATGTTTTAAATCATTTTTATCGATAATTTTAATGTTTTTAATCACTTTCGTCGATAATTTTAATGTTTTTAATCACTTTCGTCGATAATTTGAATGTTTTTAATCATTTTTGTCGATAATTCTAATCGTTTTAATCACTTTTTAGTCGATAATTTTAAGAATTTTAATGTTTTTAATTATTTTTATCGATAATTTTAATGTTTTTAATCATTTTTGTCGATAATTTTAATGTTTTCTAACATTCTTGTCGATTATTTTAATGTTTCAATGTTTTTAATCATTTTTGTCGATAATTCTAATCATTTTAATCACTTTTTAATCGATAATTTTAAAATTTTGAATGTTTTTAATTATTTTTATCGATAATTTGAATGTTTTTAATCAATTTTTGTCGATAATTTTAATGTTTTTAATCATTTTTATCGATAATTTTAATGTTTTCAAACATTCTTGTCGATAATTTTAATGTTTTCAAACATTCTTGTCGATAATTTTAATGTTTTCAAACATTCTTGTCGATAATTTTAATGTTTTCAATGTTTTTAATCATTTTTAAAGATAATTTTAATTTTTTTTTAATCATTTTTGACAGCAACCAGTAATGGCAAGCGTTGGCGAATTAGGGAACAACCGAATGAAATACCTGGATCAATCCTTATTCAACGAATCATCCCCCGAAAACCAAATGCAGCGGCGCGATTACAACTACGACTGGGAAGAACATTTCCTCAACTTCAGCGAAGAGAAAATGCTAGAAAAAAGCCCCGGCATTTCTCTCGATTATTTCTACCACCTAACCCTACCCGTCGACGATTTCGACGACGAACCCGACGCCACTAAAAATTACGCCGACTTGGAAGACAGCAATTTAAAGGAACGCTTGATGGCGCGCGTCCTCCTCGGTCCGTCCCAGTGTAACGTGACCGGAGATTTCGTCCATCGGTTGGAAAAAATGATCCGTTCTGCTTTTAACCGCCAATTCGAACCTTATAGCAATCTAAACGAAGGTTTTTTTTTTAAATATTTTTGATTTTTTAATGCAAAATTTTAATGTTTTCGTTTAATTTTGCAGTTATTATTCAACGCATACAGAAACATTTTGTTCCGACGGCCGACGACGTGGAAAAAATGGAGGAATTTATTCCACTGAAAAGTTACACTTTGACCTTGATAAAACCGATTTTGCGTATTTTTTCGACCGATCACCCGTCCTGCGACGTCATGGCGGTCAAATCCAACAGAAAACACGTAAAAACAAAATTTTACGTTTAAAATTTATTAATTTTTTTTAAAAAAAATTTTATTTTTAAACAGAAAAATCGAAATTCAGAAGGGAATTTATCGACGATCAATTCAGAACCGGTTATCATCATCGAATGTAATCGCTTAGAAGTTCAACAAATCGTGCCGATGTACCCCAAACGGGTCGTCAAAGTCGCGGTCAGTCTACCAACGGTTCCCGACAATTTCTTGTACCACAGCCAATCGCATCTAACCGGAAAAGTAAAATATTATTAAATAAATAAATAAATACAAATAAATTGATTTTTTTTTTTTTTTTTAGGTTTTCGGTGTCGAAATCAGCTTGGCTAACATGCGCGACGGCCATTTTGACGATAAACTCGTCATCGTTCCGCCATTTAGCTCCGTGATGTACTTGAAAGAGCTGCAGCACCCGGAAATGTGGAAAAATCCATTCCAACCCAAAATCGAATTACTCCTCGAAATGAGTCGCTGCAGCGTCCAACTCACGTGGCCGCAAGTCCTCCTAATGTCGTGCATTTTTAATTCGTGGGTCCAACCGAGCGTCGAAAAAACAAAATTCGTCCACACGAATCTACCGGAAACCGCCGTCTCGCTTTCAAATGGTATTTTTTTTTTTTTAAATATTATTAAATTAACTAAAAAAAAAACATTTTAAAATTTTATTTTAAGATTTTTCCACCATCGAAGGATCGCTGAACAACTTGGAGTTGAAATACAGTCAAAACGACGCCGTGCATTCGGCGATTGCGCATTTGGGAAATTGCTGCGTCGTGTTGCAATATTGGGGCAAATAAATAAATTAATTAATTAATTAATTAAATTTTTATTTTTTTATTTTTTATTACAGTGAACGGTGTTTGTCATCTTGTTACGTTGTTCCACGGCCCCGAGAACAAGGAAAACATCCACAATGTGAATTTTTTTAACGAAAATTGTTCGGTCGAACATCAGCAATTATCGGACGAGTGCGTCAAAGCGGTGGTGCAATTTCCCATCAACATGGAAACGTGTTCCGGTATTTTTTTTATTTTTTTTTGTTGATAAATATTTATTTTATTGATTTATTAATTTTTTTTAATTTTTTTTTTTAGCTCCTACGGTGTTCGTTATGTCCGTGAAAGGATTAAGCGTTTACCTCGATCCGGCGTTGTTCGATTGGATCGATTACGCGCCGAATATCGTTTCGGAATCGATATCGGTGACCCGCGCGGAGTCGCCGAAGAAAGACGAACCGACCGAGGGTTCCGCGCCGTCGAGCACCATCCCGACCGAGAGCCAATCGTTAATGAAGATCGGCGACGATAAAGTTGCGATTTTCAAGCAAATCGTCGAGTTCTGCGTGCAGTTTTTCTCCGTTTTCAAACGTCTTTTAATCGAAGTAAGAAATTCGCATCGACAAAATCGATTTTTTTTTTTTTTTTTTTTTTTTTTAAAATTTTTTAGGTTCAATGCGATACGACGACGATTTTTTTGCCGATGACGTCGACGCCGTCCGGTTCGAACGTTTCGCACATAACGGGGACGATGCAGCGGATGTTTTCCGGCGGCTTTTTGCCCGACATGCTGGTCGTGAACACGCCGAAAGTGACGCTTCACAGCGGAACCCAAAAACAAAACTTGTCGGGATGCATCGAGGACATCCCGATTTACACCCTGGAAGGATTAAATCTCAGTGAATTTATTCTATAATTAATTTAAAAAATGAATTAATTGAAATACATTTTTTTTTTTTTAGGTCAGGATTTGTTTCCGTGGACTTTAACGCTGAGTAATTTCAGCATTTATACGTTGAACGCGAAAAAGGACGCTTCGTATTGCCTCGATCCGTTGTCGTTGTCGGCCACGATCGCGCTCAACACCGAGTTATCGTCGTTCGATAAAATATCGAAGGTTAATTTGTGCGTGCACGCGGATAACGAGTCGTTGCTCGTCCAACTTTCCGATAAACAAGTAAAAATGACTAAGAAGAATTATGACTCGATGCGATTTTTTGGGCCGTTGTCACATTCAGTGGCGCGGAATGGAATTATTTCGCTCACTGAATATCCGTGTATTCAGTGGCACGAAATTTATGAAAAATCGGGAAAATTTAAGTTTTATCAATTTTTATTGTTTTTTATTGATTTTTATTGATTTTGTCTTATGATATCTTGCAAAATCAATTTTCAATCGATTTTATATTAAAGAATAAACCGGAAATATCAATTTTTAATTTATTTTATATGGAAAAAATCCGGAAATATCACATTTTAATCGATTTCATATCGAAAAAATTTGCGACGTTCTACTAATACGAATTTTTTAAATTTTTTCCATTGGATTTTTTTTCGAATTTTTTCGATATAAAATCGATTAAAATATAATTTTTTAAGATAAAATTGATTAAACTTTGATTTTTCTGATTAAAAATCGATTAAAAATTGATATTTCCGGATTTTTTCGATATGAAATCGATGAAAAATTGATACTTCCGGACTTTTATCAATACAAAATCGATTAAAATATAATTTTTTAAGATAAAATTGATTAAAATTTGATTTTTCTGATTAAAAATCAATTCAAAATTGATATTTCCGGACTTTTTCGATATGAAATCGACGAAAAATTGATACTTCCGGACTTATATCATTACAAAATCGAGTAAAAATTGATATTTCGGTTGATTCTTTGATATAAAATTGATTAAAAATTGATTTTGCAAGATATTATAAGACAAAATCAATAAAAATTACATTACCGGACTTTTCCCAGACAAAATTGATAAAACTTAAATTTTCCCGATTTTCCCAAATTCCGCGCCACTTTTTTTTAATTTTATGACCGATTTTTTTTTAATTTTATGTCGATTTTGTGTCGTTTTAGGTCGAGATAATCGCTAATATCGCGCAGAATTTATTGGACGCGGCATTTAAATTTCTATCGTGCGCGAGTTCGACCGTGAATCTTTTGGCGCTGTCCGACGCCAAAGACGGTTTGAATTTGTTGGGCGATGTCGGCGAGAAAAGCTCGGCGAGTTTGATGAACGTTTTGACTTCGGAAAGCCAAGAGAATAAATCGGAGTTGGACGCCGTTTTGACGCTGGTACCCAAATTGACGCTCTGGGTGCAGTGGACGTTGCCAAAATTAACGATTAATTTGACGGCCTGCGATGGTATATTTTATTTATTCGTTTATTTGATTTTTTTGTTCATTTGGTTTTTATTTATTTTATTTTTATTTTTTTTAGGGTGTTGTTTGAATCTCGAGTTCCACGAACTTGGGTTGTCTGTCGACGTGCAGGAGGTGTACAGTAAAATTAAATTCACGTTGAAAGCGTTCAATTGGAATCATCTACAGAAAGAGTAATGATAAGCAACAAAAATCTCTCGCGGGTTTCTTTTTTAGATCTGTATTTTGGATTTATCGGTTCTCGGGGTCAAAAAAGTTTGGTACTTCTGGGAAGTTGGTACTCGAGACATATTTAGATAAAAGATTCACACGTTTAGATAAATAATCGAAATATTTAGATCAAAAATCGACATTTTAAGTCCAAAAATTGACATTTCAAGACCAAAAATCCACTTTTTAGATGAATAATCGACGTTTTTAAAATAAAAATTGGTATTAGATTAAAAAGTAACATTTTAGACTAATGTAACATCGATTTGAACTAAAAACATCGATTTTTGGTCTAAGAACATCGATTTTTGGTTTAAGAACATCGATTTTTGGAATAAAACATTGATTTTTGGCCTGAAAACATTGATTTTTTTGTCTAAAATCGTTGATTTTTGGTCTGAAATGTCAATTCATTGGACTAAAATCGTCGATTTTTGGTCTAAAATTGTCGATTTTGGGGCTAAAATGGTAGATTTTTGGGCTAATATCGTCGATTTTTGGTCTGAAATGTCAATTTTTTGGGCAAAAATTGTCGATTTCTGAGCTAAAATTGTCGATTTTTGAGCTAAAATTGTCGATTTTTGAGCTAAAATTGTCGATTTTTGGTTTGAAATGTCAATTTTTGGTCTGAAATGTCAATTTTTTGGGCAAAAATTGTCGCTTTTTGGGCTAAAAAAGTCGATTTTTGGTCTGAAATGTCAATTTTTGGTCTAAAATGGTCGATTTTTGGGCTAAAATGATCGATTTTTGGGCTAAAATCGTCGATTTTTGGTCTGAAATGTCAATTTTTTGGTCCGAAGTGTCAATTTTTGGACTCAAACTGTCAATTGTTTTTACCTAAAAAAAACGTCCATTTTTCGCAAAGTTGCAATGACAAACTCGTGACACAGCCACTACCCTCTATACAATTATCAAAAATAATTTTTTTTACCGTATTCGGGACGTATTTTTTCCCGATATTTGAGCCAGCTTCCTCGCAAATCGCCCAGAAAAAAACGAAATCCAACTCGCACACATTCCAACATTTAACACACCCTACTATTACCATTCCAGTGAATTCTCGAACCAGCTCAAACCCGGACCCTTCAAAGGCATTTTCTTCACATGTTCCGACAAAATATCCAAAAATCTAAATATCCCGAACCCAAACACGGGTAAAAAAACAAAAACAAAAACAAAAAAAAACATTTTAAACTTATTCGACTTATTCCAGACTTACTAGACGTCTCGATCGACGATTTATTCGACGCCGACACGTCCTCCAAATCCAAATCCTCGTACAACTTTCTAACCGTCAACCTGACTCGTGCTCTGAGCAAAAATGTCCAGCGCCGTTGGACGCAATTGCTCCGCAATCACGTCGACGAACTCGAGTCCAAAGTCATCGACTCCCAGTCGGACCACGATCGCTACGTCAGCGAAATCGACGTGAAAATCCGCTCGTTCGACTGCGTTCTGTGGTTCCCCGTCGTCACGACGGGGTTCCGCATCTTCGAGCCGCTTTTCCACTTGAAATTCAATTTTCCCATCCAATATAAAATGGCGCCCGAATTGGTCAACGAAGCGCGCGCTTTCCAGCGATTGAAATGGTTCAACAACAACAATTTGCCGCTGTTGTACCTCAGTATTAGCGCCATTAGGGTTTTTATACCGAAGAAAGTGGTGACGGAAGGGGCTGCGAACGACCACGACATGTTGATATTTCAAACGAACAAATTGTCGATCGCGTCGCAAGTGGAAAATTCGTTGTCGCGGATAGTTTTGCGAGCGGACATTTTGGCGTTGGCTCAGCAAGCGCGGATAATTCACGTTCCGGGCTCGGATGTCGAGGATCGGCAATACCAGTTGGATGTCGTTGGAATCAGCTTGTCTACAGGTTTAAAACGATTGTTTTATTGAATAGCTTCGAATTATCGCTGGGGTTGTATTGCGGCTCGGGCTCATTTAAGCATCTGCGGGAGGTCAAATTAAGCACCGGGGTGACAAAAATCAGTGAATTTGTTGTCAAAATCAGTGAATTTGTTGTCAAAATCAGTGATTTTAAAAAAGTCAGTGAATTTGTTGTCAAAATCAATGAGTTTGTTGTCAAAATCAGTGAGTTTGTTGTCAAAATCAATGAGTTTGTTGTCAAAATCAGTGAGTTTGTTGTCAAAATCAGTGACTTTTAAAAAAATCAGTGAATTTGTTGTCAAAATCAGTGATTTTTAAAAAAATCAGTGAGTTTGTTGTCAAAATCAGTGAGTTTGTTGTCAAAATCAGTGAGTTTGTTGTCAAAATTAGTGAGTTTGTTGTCAAAATCAGTGAGTTTGTTGTCAAAATCAGTGAGTTTGTTGTCAAAATCAGTGAGTTTGTTGTCAAAATCAGTGAATTTGTTGTCAAAATCAGTGAGTTTGTTGTCAAAATCAGTGAGTTTGTTGTCAAAATCAATGAGTTTGTTGTCAAAATCAGTGAATGTGTTGTCAAAATCAGTGAATTCGTTGTCAAAATCAGTGGTTTTAAAAAAAATCTGATTTTCTTTACGAAGGGATATTTTCTTCACGAAATTACTAATTTGTTCAAAACATCAATAACTTTTTTAATAACGCCTGGGTCGAATTAAGCGCCCCGTCATTTATTCGTAGCTCGACGCTACTCGATTCACGAGTGTAAAAACTGATATTTTTTCCCGAATTTCTACGGCTCAGGGTCGTGGAAGGAGCTCATCAGACGAAGCCCAGTGAGTCGCGCGCCGAGCATATGCGTCCAGATGCAGACCATGGGCGAAAACCCGGCTTTGGAGTGGAACAATAAATACGAAAACGCGTCCGACGTCGACTCCGAATTGATTTGCGTGCCGCTACTGTGCGATTTCAACCTCAGGATGATCGCCGCGCCCGCCATCGTCTACAAGCAGCTCAAAGAAGTGAAAGAAAATGATCGAAATTGATCGAAATTGATCGAAATTGATCGAAATTGATCGAAATTGATCGAAATTGATCGAAATTGATCGAAATTGATCGA
>JAQFXT010001809.1:0-15078 GCA_034683725.1 Strigamia crassipes
ATTAATGAAAACTTACAGGAATTCGTAAAACATAAATGAAAACTTATAGTAATTCGTCAAAAATTAATGAAAACTTATATTGGAATTCGTCAAAAATTAATGAAAACTTATTGCAATTCGTCAAAAATTAATGAAAACATATTGGAATTCGTCAAAAATCGGTGAAAATTTATTAAATATTTGCAAAATATCACCAAAATTATTCCAAAAAAAAAAGTGTAAAAATTAAAAATTAGACATTTTATTGAATAAACATTCTCTAGTTAGATTATATCTTTTTTCTCAACTATTCAATCAACCAACTAAAACATCTCCAACTTGTATTTGCAGAAAACGCCGCAAGACTCACTGGTGCTAATGACACATTTATATTACAAGGCCCAAAAGCCACAGGTAACTCAAAAAAACCAAAAAAAACCACAAATTACAAATTAAAACCAAAAAATTTCTTTGCAGTTGTCTTTCAAATATTATCCGTCTCTTCAGCGCTTCTATCCTTATCATTATCCCTGACAATGTACTCCCGCAACAGTCGGTTCAGCCAACCGAGCAAGGCCAACATATCAAAACTAGGCTCGTTTTTCATCTTCTGCTGGCGCTTATTCACCGTCGGAGCACGAGTATTGGCTCTTTCATTATTCGCATCAGTTTTCCCCAACATGTGGTTCCTCGTAGTCCTCGTGATCCGTTGGATCGTTATGTCCACTTGGATTCTAACGATCCGTGCGAAGTTATGCAACAACGATTGTTTACAACACGGTTTTGAGCTTGTTTTGGGCCTCGTTTACCTCTTTACCTACATCAACCTCAAAGACGATACCACTAGACGCAAATATTTGTTTTATTACTCGTACGAATTGGTCGAAGATGCGATTTTAGTGGCCCTTTGGGCGTGGCTCGTAGACCCCAACTCCACGTACTTTTATTGGAGCGCGTTAATTTGCCATTTCGGCGGAGTTTTGCTCGGATTGACGTGCATGTTTGTTTATTACGCTCAATTTCATCCGAATGGACCGAGGAATGATATAGGTACAATGTGTCTCACTGCCTTACTTCCGCCGCCGTCCGATGAGACCAAACACGACGGAGTGCAGAAGGCGCAGAAGTTTAAGAGGGCGAAAATGCCAACCAGTGAAGTGTGATTGGTGTTTTATTTTTCACAATTATTTATAAGATATTTATATAGAGTGAAATCAATGAAATTGATTTTTTATTTTGAAATAAATTTGTATAATTGATATTTTTATATGTTTAATTATTATAGGTTTGGGATTCGTCAACTGCAGGACCCTGAGTCAGGGTTAGGTTAGGTTAGGAGCCAGTGGCGGATTTAGGCCTAGGCGCACTAGGCGTGTGCCTAGGACCCCCAATTTGTAGGGGCCTCAAAATTCCGACCAAAAAAAATTAAAACAAAATTTTGAAATTTTTATTTTAGGGGCCTAGAAAAAGATGCGAAAGGGGCTCCCAAACCGTAAAAATGCTTTTGGGGCCCCCAAATTCCAAAATAAAATTTTTTTTTATAAAAGGGACCATCTCTTCGTGACCCTGTAAATTTTCCTCGGCTAGACGTTGATAAGAAATTGCACTTTTCCATGTGTTATCGGTAAAGGAAGGGTCAATGAACCAGTATGACATGTTCTAATAGCGCCAGCACGTGTTAAAATGAGAAACTAAACTTGCCCGAGTTGGGTGGTGCTATTTTTCTAAGCTTTTGTTTTGATTTACTAGTTCGATACAATTGTGAAAAACAGTAAACCGCTTAAAAGGATTGACTTATGGTGACTCCATTTTAATTATCAAATACTACTGACAGTGTTATGGTTCATCACTGACAAACCACGTGGTGCTAAAATGGAAGAAGACACCGGTGAAAAAATTGGAGATGACCGAATGAACACGAGTGCTGAAATTGAACAAATAACGTCATTAAACGAGGGACACGACAACAGAATGGACACCCCTACTGAAATTAAAGAGATGACAGCAAACGTCCGAGTGGACACACCTACCGGAAGTAAACAGTTGCCAGCCTTAAAAGATGATGAAGATCACCGAGAGGACGAGGCTAAAAAACAGTTAACAGCAGTAGAACATGGAGAAAACGATCGAGAGGCTGAATTTTCAGAACATTTTTTAAAATTTACTTATTTGGATGTTTTATTAGCCATTGTAGCCATTGTAGTCTTTTATTTCGATTTCATCACTGATATTCTTTTAATGTCGTCTTATTACATCGAAGGCCACTATGTTTATTTCGCTTTAACCATGATGTTTGTCGTAGTTCCATCCACCTTAATTAGTATTTTCAGCATGATGTGGTACGACGATATTAGCAAACGAAATACATGTGTTTAATTGATTAATTATTTTGTAGGTATTGCTCCGATGATGTGATAGAAGCGGTGTCAACACTTCCAACAACAATATGGAAATTTAGAATAATTTTCCATTTACTACTAATGGCTCCTGTATGGAGGTAAACAGTTCTGGTGTATTCAAAACAATTTAAACTGAGAATTTACCACTAGCTTTGATAATGTTCTCTGGTGCTTTGACGACCAATGAAAACGGCGTAACAAAACGGTCATCGTTCGTTTGACCAATCTCGAAGCGCCTAACAAACCCCATTCGTCTTCGGATTGGTGGTTGTAGGTGGCTGCATTCACCATTTCGATAATGCACGCTCGTCCTTTGCGCCATCTGTTGCGGGTTTTCACAACCAAAATACAAATGGTATTTTGATTACATTCGAACTCTTCGTGGTCGTTTCTCCGATTTTCTATCGGTAAATTCTCTCATAAAATACACCTCGCGCTTGAGTAATTGTCAAATTTAGGCCAGCACTCATCTTTTTGTCAGATAAGATTCGTGCGGACCTAATTATTTGACAATTACTCGCCGTGCTCGGTATATTACTACTGAAATGTTTTTCCATTTAGGGCGATTGAAACTTTGCATTTCGGATTAAAAAGTTGGAAAAGTCCAAATCTAGGAAGATATTACGCGTACAGGGCTGATTTCAACAAGACAACGAGTTTATTGAAGGTCTTTGAAGCTTTTGTTGAATCCGCTCCTCAATTGGTGCTGCAATTGTTTATATTATTAACCAAAACGCACGAGCAAAACGCAGCGGACCGAGCGTTAAATGTAACGAATACTAACGCTACGGTTACAATACCGATCTCCGAAGGTAAAATAAATGAAACACAATTAAAATAATATTTTAAAATGAATCTTTTTTAGATTTTTTTGAGATTTTATCTGGAAAAATCCAACCGGTGGTTGTTTTTTCGACGTTTTTATCACTCTCGTTATCGCAGACTATTTCCGCCCGTAATAGTCGTACGGAATCGGACATGGGGTCGTTCGCTTTTTTTTCCTGGCGGTTCTACACCGTCGGAGCCCGAGTTCTGGCGCTGGCTTTATTCGCATCGGTTTGTCCGAACTTGTGGTTTCTGCTGGTCGTTACGGTGCATTGGAGCGTCATGTCGGCGTGGTTCATCGGACTCAGTTCGTACCGCAGCGGGTGTTTGAAACTGAGTTTTTATCTCGTATTTAGTTTGGTTTATTTGTTTACTTTCATCAAATTGAGAGACGACCATTCTGGAGGGAAATATTTGTTTTATTATACTTTTGAAGTGATTGAAGATGCGATTTTAGTGATAATTTGGGCTTGCCTTCGTGATCCGACCGAGACGTATTTTTATTGGGCGTTGTTGATTCTTCATTTTGCGTGTGTTGTGATGGGGCTGACTAGTATGTTTATTTATTTTGTCGTATTTTATCCCAGTGGGCCTAGGCGTGACAAATGCACCAAATGTTTCGCTCTGGTTTTTCCATCACTTTCCCAAGTGCCAAATCAAAATGTGGAACATTGAGTGACGGAGATTGAAATGCAAATCGAGTGATTTGTTGTGTTTTGTAATCGTTATTTATGTTAAATGTTTGAATTTTTTTTCTATTAATATTTATTTTTTAAATATTACCTAAAATTATGTCATATTAGATAAAGACGGATTGTTAAATGTTATGTGCGGCACTTCCATGAAAATCTTATCGAATTTCTGCACAATTTTGCAGTTTATTTGCAAAATTTTTAAAAAAAATTTGCAAATAATTTTGCATAATTTTGTCGGAATTTAGCAGAATTTTGTCAAATTTTTTAGAGAGGGTTGGGAGGCGGCGGGCTATGTTCATCTCTTTGACAGTCACCTCTTCGACAGTTTGTCGAGATTACCTACTGTCGAAGAGACGGGTTGTGGAAGAGACGGGTTGTGGAAGAGACGGGTTGTCTAAGAGACGGGTTGTCCAAGAGACAAGTTTTGAAGATGTGATGTCCAAGAGATGAACATGGTCCAAACGGAGTTAGGCCTTGTGTATTGTGAAGATTGTGACGTGATTATCTACCAAGAAAACTCCTTAGAGCTAGAGCAGGGGTCGGCAACCTTTTGAGACGGAAGAGCCAAAAGTTACAATTTACAAAATTTTCCAGTTTTTAAAGAGCCACTAAAATTTTTGCGCATGGGAAAATAGATAATTGTGTCATTTTTCAATACTTTTCTTAGAAAAATCAAATTTAATTGGATAATAAATGACTTATTCTGTCATATTGCGATGATTTCCTCAGCAAAATCAATTTTAATTGGATAATATACGGATGATTATGCCATTTTTTAATATTTTTCTTATAAAAATCGATTTTAATTGGATAACTAATGAAAAAAAATCTGCTTTTTTCTCTCGGTATGGAACTGGAGAGTCGCATCTTGACATCGAAAGAGCCGCAGGTTGCCGACCCCTGAGCTAGAGCAATCAGAAAATATATATTCAACAAGAATAATTAGTAATAAAATATTACAAATCAAATATTCAAAGTGTTAAGGAAAAAACCTTTCGTCACTTTGACAAAACGTGTCTTTGACATTCGTCTCTGCGACAGTTTGTTGAAGAGACGTACTGTCGAAGAGATGACCACTTTTTATGACCTGTCGAAGACATGACTTGTCGAAGAGATGAACAAACACCGAGACCACCCTGGGCACCAAAACCTCCGGCTAAGCTCGTAGCTATGCCGCTGCATTTTTCCAGACCAGAGAGATCGTTTGCCAGCCTGGCTGGACATCTCCGAACCAGACAACCTTGTAGTACCCGTTCTATGTCAAGGCTACATTGACTTCTAAACATCACGTATTTGTTCCTGGTAAGTGTACCAACACCCGGCCCAGATAGAGATTTATCAGTTTGATTTTGGCATCAACATAACTAGTGAATTGCTGCACTGCAATGCCTCTAGAAGTGTAGATGTTTTAAGTTTTTATCAATCACTTCTTGTTTAAGCTGAAAAGTTTTTGTTAACATTTTTCTTGACAGGCTATGACGTTATCAAAATTAGATAAGCGCCGATGAAACGTTTATTTAATTTTTGATAACGTGTGAGGGTTGGGGGTGATTTACTTAGCGTTGAAATATTTCTTTATTTTTGATAACGTTTGTCGCGTTTAGAACATCATGGCTGAAACACTTGGCGTTGAAATGAATGAAGCGGATGAAACGAAACAAACGCAACGAGACAGAGAAGATGGGCGTTTGGATCCATGTAACGGAGATGATTTAACATTTACTCGTTGCGATCTCATCATCACTATTGCTGTCATTGTTTTCTTTTACGTTGATCTCGTTGCTGATATTATTCTAATGAGGGCTTACTTCAGTGAAGGGCTTTATGTTTATTTCGGTTTAACCACGATGTTTGTTGTTGTTCCATCCACGTTCATTAGTATTTGCAGCATGGTATGGTAAGGAAATAAACGAACGAAACTAAATATATTAGGAATAGAAGATTAAGTTTAATATCATCTGCAGGTATTGCTCCGATGGTGCGGTAGAACCGGTGTTACCAGTTCCAATCGTAATACGAACGTTTAGGATAATTTTCCATTTATTGTTAATGGCTCCTGCGTGGAGGTAACCAGTTCTGGTTCATTAAAAACAGTTTTAATTGATACATTTTTCTATTTAGGGCCATTGAGACATTGCATTTTGGGGTAAAAAGTTGGAGAAGTCCAAATATCAGGAGATATTTCGTCTACAGGGCTGATTTCAACAAGACTACAAGTCTATTGAAGCTGATGGAAGCTTATTTGGAATGTTTTCCGCAATTGGTGCTGCAGTTGTCTATACTGTTTACTCAATGGTCTATACCGGTACGTATATTACAACAATGAAAAAATACTAAGGGGAATCAGAAAAGGAGTTAAGTAGTTAACTGTGGTTAAGTACTTATGTGTGGATAACTTACGGAGCATGCCCAGAATGTATTTTAAAGTGTCTTTTTACATACTCATTCATAACACTCACTCCTAAACACTTACTGAGTAACCCCAATGTTTACTGAGAAGCGTAACAAACCTGGTGTGCACCGCAACAATTTAGTGCCTCCAACCCCCTGTTTTGGTACTGTTTACAAATTCACACGTGGGAAAATCATCAAACAATTGTCGTTAAAAAGGTGACCGTACCGCAAAATTACAAACGTTAATAGTATTTGGTCCGGGTACTCCTGAGGTTGTTGTATGCCCTAAAAACTCGGTGGGCACGTCTGTCTATGATCTCATATACATTTCAATATTTTAACAGAAAGCTTTAAACACTGTACTTGTCAATGATACAGTTACACCTGGCAATGCTACAGTTATACCTGTATTACCTACGTTTCAAGCCTCAGGTATTCAAATGGTTGAAGCTATTTTATTGATTCTTGTAAGTTCTGTATAAATCAGATTTGAGTTTTTGTTCGCATTTTTAGAACTGGCCCAAAATGTCACGGATGACTCCCACGCATTTATATCGCTGGTTAAAGGTAATAAATTATTATTAATATTTTTTATTTATTACAATAAAATTTAATGAGGTCTTAAAATTATTTGATAGATTTTTATCAGAAGTCACGCGAAATCCAAATTATAGTTGTTGCGTTGACGCTTTTCCCAATCTTGATGTCACACACTACGTTTCAAATGAATCCAGGTTTACCACGGAAGCATTCTTTCATCCGTGTTTTAGTCCGTGATCATATTGCTGCAAACCGACTTGGAATGCTTTCAGTACTTGCATCAGTTACTGGTATCTGGATTCTGCCGTTTGTTTTCGTTCGTTGGTGTTTTATGGTGGTTTTGATATTCGGAACCAGATTACGACATTGCAGTTGCGGCCGACGCAGTTTTTATCTTATTTTTAGTTTAATTTATCTCTTTCTTTTTGTCGAACTAAAAAAGGAACTCACTGAAAGAAAACATTTTATTTACGTGGCGTATGAAGCAGTTGAGTTTGTGATTATACTGGTCACGTCGGTTTTGTTCGGTGCTACCAGCACTGCACACATATTGTTTTTTGCTATAGCATCTTTTGTCTTAGTTGTAACTTCTTTTTACCATTCATGGTATAGTTCTGATTCCTGCCGAAGGCTACCCGTGCGAGGAAGTGAGTTAAAGTCAGACTCGCCCGATGCACCGGGACAAGATGATTACAGGTGCGGGATATTCCCTCTATAGCAATTGCCAAGAATTCTAATTATGGGTTGCCCAGGATTTGTAATACTGACCATGGGTGTCGACAGTAAAAGTAGTAACGCATTACCATTGGTAGGGCTGGACTGGAAACAAATCTAGTACCGCAAAATCTGGATAGGTCGGACCACTGGGCAATTCCCGGTTTCCCACCGTTCCAATCCAGCTCTGAAAATAAATGATAAAAGCATTGCTTTTACTCACGGCCGGCCTTCTCCAAGATGGGGCCTGGGTGCGAAAAGAATTGTGGGTCTCCTACTTGTTGAATTATTGAGTGATTTTATTTTATTTTTCTGTTTTTATTTTTTTTAGTTTTTTTTGCTTTATTTTTTCTGGTCCCCATGCACAACCCGGGGCTTAACCTAACCTAACCTAACCTAACTTAAGCACCATCTAAGCAAAAATCCTGCCGGCATCTATGGATATGACAGTTCCATTATATATGCATAATTATTTGAGATATTTTTGATTTTATTAAAACGAAATTATTTGCAAATTGATACGAATTTACAAAATTTATTTGTTAGAAATTAAAATTTGTATTTAAAAAAATCACATGTTTGTTGCGTTTGTGTGTTCAGTGATTTTTAGTTTGATTTTGGCATAAAGATACCGATTTTTGAGCACATGTCAGAGATACAGTATCTGATTCGTCGATTGTAAATTGCTGCACCGCAATGTCTGTATTTTTCATCAATCGGTAAGAATTACTAAATTATTTGAAGAAAAAGAAGTTTTTGGAAACTATTTTTCTTGAAAAACGGACAGTGACTAGAATATGAAGTAATCAAAATTAGATAAACGCGATGAAATATTTATTTATTTTTGATAACGTTTGTTGCACGATACACTTGGCGTTAAAATGAAAGAAACGCATGAAATAAGAAAGAAACAAAAAAACAGAGAAGATGGGCTGCTGGGAGGCTGAAAATGAAGAAATAGAAAAAATAGCTCGAGAAGTTTGTGAAGAGCATCGAGAGAACCAAGGTTCCGAAGATGAAGAACTAATAGCACTAGAAGGTTCCAAAAATGAAGAAATAATAGCATTGGAAAATCTAGAAGAGCATCTAGGGAGATCATTCACCGAAGATGCTGTATTTTCTGTCGAGTTTTTGAGTTAAGTGAGAACCTAGCATCAGGCCCCTTCCTACCATAGGGGCACCGTGTGATAAACACATGGGCGCCACAAGCCAGGAGGCGCCGCCCAGAGGGAGGACCACAGCCACTTTCTTGAGCAACGAAAAAATTTCATTTTTGGGACCAAAAAAAACAAAACATTTTTGGAACCTAAAAAACATTGGAACTAAAAAATCATTTTTGGGACCAACAAAATCAATTTTGGGGTAAAAAAAAATCAACTTTGGGACCTGAATTAATTTTTCACATGCTTTTTGGGGAAGGGGGCACCAACAAGACCAAAAGCACACGGGCGCACAATACCCTAGGAACGGGCCTGCCTAGCATTACCGTCGGCAAGGCTGGACTGGGAACAAATTTAGTACCGCAAAATCTGAATAGGTCGAGCACAGGGTAATTTTCGGTGCCCTGCTGGGCCAGTCCAGTTCTGCACCGGCCACCAGAAAAATCCCGATCTAACCTAAACCTAACCTAACTCTAGCACCACCTACGCAAAAACCATGCCGGCACCCTTGGATGTAACAATGCCAATTTAACGTGTATAAACAAACTTGGCGACCACCGGGAGTCCCACTTCTAACATTTTACAGTAAAAAAAACCTTCAGAAGTATTACATGGTGCGATGTAATATTCCTAAATTATTGTTTTCATGTTGTTGTCTTTTCGTGGGATTGTAGTGATTACAGTTGAACCGCGATATAACGAATTTTTGTTACAACGAATTTTCTTAGATGACTCGGTTGGTTTCCCATAGAACACCATGTTAAAAAATTTCGATATAACGAATTTTGATATTACGAATTATTCGTTATAAAGAACAAGTTTTTCAGAACAAGCCCTTTTTATAACGAATTTTGAAAATTAGTCACATGACTCACTCGTTTAAATGCTGCGCGAGCAAATTTTAATTTTTTAAATTGACGAAAATGAACATTTTATTTTTTTAAATGCTGTAAAAAGTTAAATTCAAACAAAAATTACCATGAGTATAAATTAATAATGTTTTTTATGATAAACATGAAAACAAAAGCATGAAATGAGAATGGCACTAATAGGATTTGAAAATATTTGAAAATCTTTGTGTTTCTGATTGGTGCGAGTGTTTTACTTTAATGTAATTGATAAGGTGAGGGAATCTGAGAGAGTCAATCAGTTATATTTAGATAGTAAAATACATTTTATAAGCATAATTCACAAAAAATTTTGGTCAGTTTTCATGTTGAGACAGAAAGAAATTAAAAAACTGCTTGGAGGGGAGGGGAGGGGTGGGGGGGGGGGGGGTTTGGAATTCTTAATTTTGTTTGAAAAATGGTATTTTTATCTCTGGTTGGTGAGTGATAAGCAGCGATGAAATATTTATTTATTTTTGATAACGTTTCTCGCATTTGGAACGACACTTGGCGTTGAAATGAATGAAGCGGACGAAACGAGACAAACGCAACGAGACAGAGAAGATGGGCGTTTGGATTATGAAAACGAAGACGTAGAAAACATACCTCTGGAAGTTCGTCCAGAGCCACGAATGAACCAAAGTTTTCAAAATGAAGAACCAGAAGCATCAGAAGGTCAAGAAGAGCCGTCTAACCGAGACGTTTTAACATTTACTCGTTGTGATCTCATACTCGAAATTGCGGCCATTGTTTTCTTTTACGTTGATCTCGTTACTGATATTTTTCTAATGGAGGCTTACTTCAAGGAAGGACTTTATTTTTATTTCGGTTTAACCACGATGTTTGTCGTTGTTCCATCCACGTTCATTAGTATTTGCAGCATGGTATGGTAAGGAAATAAACGAACGAAACAAAATATATTCAGAATAGAAGAATAAATTTAATATTTGCAGGTATTGCTCTCATGAGGCAGTAGAACCGGTGTCACCAATCCCAATCGTAATACGAACGTTTAGGATAATTTTCCATTTATTGTTAATGGCTCCTGCGTGGAGGTTACCAGTTCTGGTTCATTGAAAACAATTTTAATTGAAACATTTTTCTATTTAGGGCCATTGAGACATTGCATTTTGGGGTAAAAAGTTGGAGAAGTCCAAATGTCAGGAGATATTCCGTCTACAGGGCTGATTTCAACAAGACAACGAGTTTATTGAAGCTGATGGAAGCTTATTTGGAATGTGCTCCTCAGTTGGTGCTACAGTTGTCTATTCTGTTGCCACAAATGCACGTACATCACAACATTGACATGGTATGTAAGTCTTTGTCTAATCCCAGAAAATATATTTCAATATTTTCAATATTTTAACAGCGAGCTGTAACCATCATGCGTGCCAATGTTATCTTTCCTACAGGTATTCAAATGATAGAAGTGATATGTATTACAGTTGAACCTCGTTATAACGAACCACGATATAACGAATTGTTGTTATAATGAATTATTTTAGATGACTCGGTTGGTTCCTCGTAGAACACCATGTTAAAAAATTTTGATATAACGAATTTTGATATTACGAATTATTCGTTATAAAGAACAAGTTTTTAAGAACGCTCTAACACCCACGAGCCATTTTTATAACGAATTTTGAAAATAAATCACACGACTCGCTCGTTTACACGCTGTGCCAGAAAATTTAATTGTTTAAATTGATGAAAATGAACATTTTATTTTTAAAAATACTGTAAAATGTTAAATTCTAACAAAAATCATCATGTGTATAAATAAATAATGTTTTTTATTATAAACATGAATTTGTTTTTAGTTACAGAACTGAAAAAAAATTTTGTACTGTAATTTTCGTTAAAACAAACAGATTTTCTGGTCCCTTGCGATTCGTTATAACAAGGTTCGACTGTATTGATTTCTGTAAATTCTGTAAATTCTATAACCAGATTTGAATTATGTTTGTATTTTTAGAACTGGCCCAAAATACCACAGATGACATAGACAAATTTATATCGCTGGTCAAAGGTAATAAATTATTATTAATTTTTTTAATTGCAGTAAAAATTAATCAGTTTCTTAAATTCATTTGATAGATTTGTATCGGAAGTCGCGCGAGCAAATCCAAATCATAAATGTTTTCTTGGGGATGATATCACTCTTGTTGTCACACACTATGTTTACCTGCCATATAAATTCATGCGTGAGTTGGCTCAACCCTACATTCCGTTCTATCAATGCAGCAGGCAGAGTTTTGATGCTTTCAGCATTAGCATCAGTTTCTGGTTACTGGGTTCTGCCGTTTGTGTTCGTTCGTTGGTTTATCATGGTGGTTTTGATATTCTGGACCCGTTTATTACATTGCAGTTGCTTACAGCGCAGTTTTTATCTTATCATTGGTATAATTTATCTATTTTCTTTTCTCAAACTAAGGCATGAACTCACTAGAAGAAAATATTTGATTTATTTTTGGTATGATGTATTTGAGTTTGTGATTATACTGGTCACGTCGATTTTGCTCGGTTCTACCACCACTGCACACATAATGTTTTTTGCTATAGCATCTTTTTTCTTAGTTGTAGTTTCTTATTACCAATTATGTTATAGTACTGCTTACTGTCGACAGTTACCCGTGCGAGGAAGCGAGTTAAACTCGGACTCGCCCGATGCACCGGGACAAGATGATTACAGGTGCGGGATACTCCCTCTATAGCAATTGCCAAGAATTCTAATTATGGGTTGCACAGGAATTGTAATACTGACCATGGGTAACGCATTACTGTTGGCTGGACTGGAAACAAATTTAGTACCGAGAAATCTGAATAGGTCGGACCACTGGGCCAGACCCGTGTGCATCCAACATAGCGACGATCAACATAGCGACTGATCGCAAAAACCGATCACAATAGCGACCGATCAGCATAGCGACCGAACATTCAGCGAAGGTCGGGGAAACTTTCGCCGAAAGTCATACTGGCGTTTGTTAGGTTAGGTTAGGTTGAGGTTAGGTTAGGTTAGGTTTTGCCTGTTGCTATGTTGATCGTAGCTATTGTCGCGTCGCTAATTCGTACCTACATCGCCAGACCAGCCCTGACTGTTGACGCACCTCTGGATGTGACAGTGCCATTTTTAAGCAAACCCTGGGAGGGAGGGGGGCGCTTACTTGTAACATTTAATAGTTAAAAACCCCAAAGTATTGCTTGATTCGAGATCTAGATTTTCGAGGTGGTTTTACTGTTAATGAACAGCACAATGACTGAGCTGGAGCTAGAGCAAGCATTTTGATGCCGGAGCGGAGCTGGAGTAAAGCAATTGAAAAATTGGACCGCTCCAAAGCCCTGGAAGAAATGATCCGTTTATCCCAGGGGTCGGCAACCTGCGGCTCTTTCGATGTCAATATGCGGCTCTTCAGTTTCATGCGCAAATATTAATAATTATATTATTTATTTTCAAAACTCGTAAAAAAAGTATTATACTGCAGACGGATAGCTGACAGCCAATAGCCCTACAGCCGTCCTGTGATCTAGCCGGCTGTATGGGACCTAATTTAATATTGTATTATATTGAAACAAAAATGTTAGTGGCTCTTTAAAAACTGGGAAATTTTGTAAATTGTAACTTTTGGCTCTTCCGTCTCAAAAGGTTGCCGACCCCTGGTTTATCCGGTTTGTCAAAAGATTGAACGTCGGAGAAGTGATCCGACCCCTAAGTTGTTCTTATTTTGTTGTCTTTTCAAGAGATTTGCGGTGATGGGTTAAAGCTTAACCTCTGAATAGATTAAAGTGCCAGATGCCTCAGGATTCTTTTGTACCGAGTTGTATTTTTACTACTTTTTTTTAGTAACAACTTTCAAATTATACATATTAAATGGTAATTTTTCAAATGCAAACATGTTTCTTTTGTCAACTTGCTAACGGAATGATGCTGCAACTATTTTATTACAGTATATTACATAATTATTTGAAATATTTTTCATTTTATTGAAAAGAAATCATTTGCAAATTGACACGAATTAACAAAAAAAACACTTGTTACAAATTAAAATTTATATTACACTAAGTCAAGTGTGCATAACAACGCAGTACTTGCATAGTTCGTTTACCCCTCTGTACACTTGAAATTATTATTATATATATATATATATTATATATATATTTTTTAAATCAGGAACTTATTACAAGAGTTCAGCAATGGAAACAATATCACGTAAACATCCGCTGTTTTGACACTTAAAACATACTCAAGGCCCGTCATCACGCGTCGTGTTCATCGTTATTTATTCCTATCAAAGACTCCGTTTGTTCTTTTTCAATATCACGTAACCTGAAAACAAATCTAGTTTGCAACATCTCAAATTAAAACATCCACAAATTCTTGTATTACCTAGCTAATTGTCGCCGGCTGCAAACAAGCAGCAAGAGTCGCTTGAGACACACAGTAACCGGATCCCAGTTTTCATAATACGCTAAGATCGAAACACCAAAGAATGCAAGGAATACAGGTACCGCACCAACATACAACAAATACGAGTACTTGACTCCCTTGAGGGTAACATCGGCAAACATGGCCATTGGGATGGTCAAGCTGATAGCTAAAGTGCCTATTAAGGATGATGACAGAAAACAGCCACTGGAAATTGAACGAAAATTAAATTGTGTTTAGATTTTTTTGTGATTTGTTGTTTACAGTAGCCACAAGAGCTCCGAAAATACTGTTCCTATAAGACCATTGATTATTAAAAGGGTCCATTGCACTTGGTTGGGCCATTCGAAGGTTTCCGTGTGGGTGTAATGGAGAATAAAAAATGTAGGCCATAAAAAGATAAGCGTAAACAAACCAACAAATCCTGAAACAGACAAAATATTACATTATTCTAACGGTAACAATATTTTTCTTTTCAGAAATTGCTGTTAGGGATGCACCGAATACCGAATATTTGCCGAAAGTTAAAATCATCGAATATCATAATCACTTTCAGTTTTTAAGCACAATAAGTGACTTTTTAAGTGGATTGTTTGTATTGTCGATGATTATGATGTCGACTTCTTGAATTAAAGCATCATGTTAGCGACGCCGTGTTAGCGACACTAATATGATGCTTTAATTCAACAAGGTAAAAATTTGACATAGGTAAAAATAGGTTAGGTCAGGTTAGGTCAAAATAGGTTAAGTTAGGCGTCGACAACACGGCGTCGTCAACACGAACCGTGTCCCTTTTTAACCTGTAAAAATTGCACCGTATACTAAAATCACCGAATACCGAATTCCAAATAATGGAATTTTTGGCTGAATAAGCCAGGTACCAAATGTCTGCCGAATATTCGGTGCATCCCTAATTGCAGTTAAACATGTCTTGTTGTTTAAATGTGCGTACCGTATTTCTTTGATTATAGGCCGCGGCTTATAGTTGCAAATGCAATTTTTTGCCACGACCTATAATCGAGGGCGACTTTTATTCGAGGGCGACTTTTATTCGAGGGCGAC
>JAQFXT010001810.1:0-15077 GCA_034683725.1 Strigamia crassipes
AAATTTCTCAAATTACTCAGAATTTGTTGAAAATTTCTCAAATTTCTCAGAATTTGTTGAAAATTTCTCAAATTTCTCAGAATTTGTTGAAAATTTCACAAATTTCTTACATGTTTCAAAAATTTCTCAGAATTTTTCAAAGATTACACAAATTTGACAAAATTTATCAAAACTTTTGTAGTTATTTCCAAATTTATCAAAACTTTTGTAGTTATTTCCAAATTTTTCAAAAAATTATCTTAGGCTTTCATTTTAGCTGGGGCCCATTAATCATTAGTTGATACACCACTGTCATTATCATTTGAAAATATTGATTTTCTCATTACTATTCCAAACCATGCCTAACGCAATGATTACATCCTTTTCCAAGAACTACACAGTTAGGTAAGGACTACTTGGGATTAATTTCACTTCACCTGAAAAATTGTTTTGATTATATTAAATCGATCAAAAACGCATAATTAGGTCACGTTTAATAGGGGGATTAGTCATATTCGTGATTCCTCCCAGCTTTTATCCCCACCTACCCCATCAATTATCCCAAAAAGAGGCGCAAGCATTGCGTCATTAACTCGCAAACACGGCGTTATCCTTTTGACCCCAATAGCCTCGGTTGGGCAGGCAATAGCAATATTCATTCATTCCTTAAATACTTCCTGGGCTGCTGTAATACAATTCTCTCCGCACGTGTCTATCTTAACGCAACATCGATAAGATGACAATTAGTACCAGCCAATCAGTCCACATCTAAACAAAAACTTTTTTTAAAAATAAAATAATTTTTCATCGATAATAAAATAGCTGCGACGTCTTATTTCTGCCATAACAGGTGAAATTTTAATATTTTAATAAAAAATCTAATAATAAAGTAACCTTGAAGCAAAATCATTACAATCAGACAAGTAAATATAAACCTTTGTGGTATCACGATAATTTTCCACTGTAACGGTTAAATAAGTGCAATTCATAGGCCACAAAGCCGTCCACGATTGAAATGTTAACGGCGGTCATAAAAATTCAATTTTAAATTTAATTACGTTGGAAACATTGATTAATTCATTTGAAATGTATTTATCAAGGATACGTAAAGACATTATTTCATACGGGTAATTAAGAATGTAATTTTAAAGTTGTTATTATTTGATGACGTGCCGGTTTAAGCGTTGTTTGAAACTGAACTGAAAATGACATTGCCACCTGTGACTATTGTCTCTTACCTGTGTGGCTGGAACGGGGGCTTGCGTGGAATGCGGTGTTCACGGTGAATTTTGCCAAGTTCCTCTTTACATACGGCAAACACTGATTCCATAGCAACAAAAAATCAATGGGAGACCGACTGGAAATAAAAATTAGCGATATGTTACTGTTCCGCTCATTATTCTTTTTATTATTAACACTTTGTTTGCCGCACTTAGTGACTAATAACTTGGAAATTTAGGCACGACTAATAAAAATGCCTCTTTGGTTTCATTTTACCGCAATATAATATGACGAACGAAAATAAAGTAAAAATAAATTAATTTACTATTTTTTTTTTTTTTTGTTTCTTAGAGTATTTCGACCGAGGACGAAATCCACGTCCGAGTTTTGTTAACGCCGACGAATGGCTTCCGCCGGACGAATGATGTCTAACTTCGCCGTACGATAGCGGCTTAATTCCGTCCCCACCCACGCTTGATATCCGGGATGATTTTTTTTTCCGTCCGGCTTCTTTAAGAAATAAAACATTCTTTGAATAAATAAATAAGTAAATAAATAAATAAGTTCATCAATTTTATTATAGTTTGCAATTTTATGTATTTTTGTGAACCAAATTATAAATTTTAACATTTTCATATTTTCTGATGCTTCGTATTTTCACACTACACCGTTTAATACACGTTACAGTACCTCCGCGGTATTTAAACCTAGTTCCTTTTTCTTTCCTTTCTTTTTTAACTTTATTCGTTTTGAATCTGTGCCAAAAATAAATGAAAACACTGCATTTCATCACGTTTGAAACATGTAGGCGGATGTTTGGATTGGATTTTCTATTAAGCAGTGGAACATTTATTGATAAGAAAAAAAATCTATTCAAAAAAAAATTTAAATCACTGTATGCAAAAATTCTTAATGATTTCAAATATACTTCACAGACCATCAGCTGTTTCTCTACACCGCTCTACCGAAAAGAAAAGAAAAATGTAAATTTGAAAAGACGAAATAAAAAAAGAAATAAAAAGGGATATGAACTACCACCTGGTGTCAACTTGTCAAACTAAAGCATACCGCCATATTGCGTTTACGAAAGCATACAGGGTGTATCGAGGATGGCTTACTAAGAAGTTGAATCATCGATGAATGAAGAGAATTGAAATCACAAACTCACGTATGGTCAGTTGTCTTGGGAATAATGGATGATCTGCGTGTAAATAAGAAATCCGTAGCACTCAAATAGGTGCGTAAGGTCGGCCGTTGTTGCAGTCTTATGACTCGTAACAAGCAGGATATCTTCGTCTTATTTAATGCAAAAATCACCGGTTTACTGTGCGCCGTAGTTCGCCGCAACATGGAAAACAATAAGATCTTTAACTCGAGAGAAAATTTGACGATCAGTTATGTTTTTTTTCAATCGCGTAATGTAAACACCACTCTTTGAGATCTACTAATATATCTTATTACGGCTTAAAATTCATGGTTACAGTTTTTTGTTTCCTTGACAGATCACAATTTCACGTCGTGTGATCGCAATCTTTTAAAATATTAACGGAACCGAATAAATTTAAACTCGAATTATCAAACAACCAACCTTGACATTGCACAGCCATTTTGATGGATTATTTACCTTGTTCTATTTATTTATTTAATATTTTTTAAAAAAACATTTTGATATTTATTATTTTTATTTTTATTTCAGTTGATTAATTATTTATTTATTTTTATTTTTATTTTAGATTGCTGTTGGTTAGATTAAACCGCGAATTTTAGGCTGAAAATGCCTCCACCACCACCACCACCTCCAGGTCCCCCTCCACCTCCAGCAATGGGGAGTGGGGATTTTGTGCAAGCAGGTAAAAAGGAGACCGAATCTAGGTCTCTGCTTTTATCGTCTATTCGTCAGGGGACAAAGCTCAAGAAAACCGTCACAAGTGATAGAAGTGCACCTGCAGTTGATGGTAATATTCTGATTATTAAGTTTTATAATTTCTCGCAAATCAATCGATTAATTCTCACTTGTAATGAAATTTTCCCCTAATATTTTAAACCAAAATATAATAAATCTACCCCTTACCTATAAAATGGCTTTACCTGTTTGTTTGTAAACACTTGTGCCATGAGCAGACACCGTTATCTGTTACACGTTACATTTTAATAGCGTTTATATTTATTTCCCGCATTGCGTGACAAATATTCCTAATCAATTTTTTTTTTCTTTTTAAAAAGTTGGATCTTCAAACAAAAACAATAACAACACCGGTGACTTCTCACGCACAAACGGAGCTCCACCGGGTTTGGCAGGTTTATTCGCAGGTGGTATGCCAAAACTGAAATCAGTTGGACAACGTAATTTTGAATTACAAAATAACGGTATACAATTAAATAGAATAATATTTTTATAAAAATTAATATATTTTTTTTTGTAGTTACACCTTTGTTACCCCCGAACAAAAAATCCATCGCTCCAAATCCACCCGCGTCCAGGTCCGAACATACGAACAGTGCGGCACAAGTGCCTCAAAACACATACCCGGGGACGATGAAGCGGCCCAACGACCGCGGCCCCGCGCCCCAACCGCCACCACTGTCAAACAAGCCCATATTAAGTGGAAACGCGACATTACCTCGGCGTTTCGGTCCTCCATTACCCAACAAACCGCCGGTGCAAGCAAATAAACCAAACGTTGGTCCGAGGCCCAATCCGCTCGGCGCCAGACCATCCACTCCTTTGAAAGCGCCTTCGTTACCCACTCATCCACCAAATCTGCGACGACCGGCCAGCATGGGTGAACACGATTATCGTAATGGACAACTGGCCAAAGTGAACATGTTTACGTCATCAACATCGCAGCTAAACGGCTCAATTAACAACCAGCAGGTGATTGGTGCAATCTCACCGACGCAAATCAACAGGAACCAGCTGCACCACAAACAGACTGCGCCTCTGCCACCGTCTGCGTTTAGAATGGCGGCACCACCTCCTCCCGCGAGGACTGTCGGTACCATACCGAGACCCCCGGTGGCCAGACCACCGCCGCCGCCAGTTAAAGCGCCCGTCACAATCACGTTTGGGCAAACGTCGCTACCTCCGCCGCCGCCGCCGCCGTCAGTGCCGCCCGCTCTGCCGACTCACAATCCAATGGCGCCGCCGCCGCCGCCGCACAGAGCTCCTGCAGTGATGTCGAAGTTGAGCGTGCTGCCACCACCGCCACCTTCGGGCCAGCCGCCGCCGCCGCCAGTGCGTCACGCGTCCACGAGAAGCTCCAGTTGTCCTCCATCGAGAAAGGCGTCGGGTGGTAACGACTTTTGTAGTGGTAATTGGAGAGTTTTGTTTAATTTTTGTTTGTTTTTTGTTTCTAGATGATTTCGAGTCGAAGTTTTATCATAAATTCAGGAACATGGTGGAATTGCCGCCACCTGAACCGTATTTAAATTGTTCGAAGACGTATTTAAAATGTCCCAAGAATTATAGAAATTATCCCAAAAATTGTACGTAAATTAATTTGATTACGTTGATTGTTTTTGTGTCGATTTATTTTGTTGTTGTTGAATTTTTTAATGTTGTTATTTGACTAACCGTTTTTTTCTTGTTTTGTTCGACTAATCTGAAGTTGCACATCAATAAGCCAATGTGACAAATAACCTCTGCGTTCAGGTATTGAAGCATGAGATTTTTTTTAAATTGGGAAAACTGTTTGCGTGTTATTTTATAAACAATGTTTCTTTTTTTGCATGCATCGTTTTAATTGAATCGATTAATTTAAAATAAAATATTAATTTTTCTTTTCTCGGTTTTTCTTTTTTAGCTCAGAGACAAGCACCACCATTGCCTCCAATGCTGATGGGTTCGTCGCCTCTATTTGCACGAAATGAATCGAATTGTTGAGTTATAAGTGCAACTGTTCAGAGATGTAAATAAGTTTTGTGAACAATGGAAGTTTGATACACGGCAAGACGAAAATCATCAACTATTTTCAAAATAACGAGTTATTTTGCCAAGAATAAATAAAAAGGGGGAAAATAATTAATATTTTCTTAACGTAATTAGCTGTCGTTTTTAAATTGGTCCTAAGTAGATTTTTAAATTACTAGTCACATTTATAAAAAAATAAAATGTCAAAAAATCGAAGCGTAATTCGGAAAAATCTCGTAAACTTTTGCCTTAATAATTGGCCAATTGTTTTCTTTTTTTTTGTTTTTGTTGCGTATACTGTAAATCATATCTAATTTACTTTACAATTTACTTCTAAACGTAAAGAGCGGACAAGTTAATTTAAATGCCTGTACGATTTCTGAAAACAGATGATAAAAAAGTAATTATTTTTAACCGATTTGTACATAATTCAGTTATATAAAAAAAGTAAGGTGTAGGTTAATAAAAATTCGTTTCGACAATATTTTTTTTCTCGATGTCTTTAATTATGTTCCGACATTACTAAATTGAAAAAAAAATAAAACCTCGAGTAGAAAAGAGAAAAATAATAGTAAACGGTTATAACTTATATAAAAACCGTTAAAACAGAATTTCCTTTTTTTAAGTGAGAATATCTTGCGCTTTATCTTCTAAAAGCATTTCCATAGAGAGGACATCTTTGCCCCATTGGTCCAATCTTTGCTGCATAGTTGCGATCTGAATAAAACAATTTTTATTTTTTCAAATTGATTTTTGGATTTCAGTTTTTCTTACTTGTTGTCGATCCAATACTCTCGGTTGGACCCAAGTCATGTGAACTTTGCGGTTCACTTGATCAATGTGGCCTCGAACGAGAGAAAGCGAAAGTGCCTTCATTACAAGTAATTCCACTTCATCTTCTGGTAACCGAGCTTCAGTTGCAATATCGGTAAATGTTAACTGTCGGTTGTTAGCTTGACGCTTAAACGTCATCTATTTTAATAAAAATAGAATTACTTTTTGCTGTCTTACAACTCCATTTTAGCATCAAAAATCCCATTTTTAATTCATTAAATTCATTTTTTGCATTAAAAATCCCATGTTTACCTCATTAACCTCAACTTTTGCATCAAAATTCCATTTTGCAACTTAAACTCAATTTTTGCATCAAAATTCCATTTTGCAACTCAAACTCAATTTTTGCATCAAAATTCCATTTTGCAACTCAAACTCAATTTTTGCATCAAAGTTCCATTTTGCAACTCAAACTCAATTTTTGCATCAAAATTCCATTTTGCAACTCAAACTCAATTTTTGCATCGAAAAATTTTTGCATCCCATTTTTACCTCCTTTAACATATTTTTTACCTCAATAAACTCAATTTTTACCTCAATAAACTCAGTTTTTACCTCAATAAACTCAATTTTTACCTCAATAAACTCAATTTTTACCTCAATAAACTCAATTTTTAACTCTATAAACTCAATTTTTACCTCAATAAACTCAATTTTTAACTCAAACTCAATTTTTACCTAACGATCAATTTTTTTTACTAGAAAATTAAAATTGTGAGTCCCGACAGTCCACTCCCGAGTCAACAAATTGCACATACGAAATGCCTAATGTTACAAAACCGTGTGATTACAGTTAAATAATCACATCACAACACTTGCATAAATGTGGTCGCAACTAGATGCGTGCGAACGTCATTTATCAAAATATTTCTCACCTCCATCAAACAAAGCAGCGATATCTTCTGCCTCAAAGAAAGCTCGTTAGCTGCCAGATCCGGTTGACTCGCCCAAACAGTGCGTAACTCTTCATATCCTTGCAAGTTACCGCTGTTAAAAATGTACAGCAAATCAACTAGCCAGGTTTTCTGGGATGATTTCAAAGCTTCCAAAATGGGATGTGCCAACTGAAAAAATAAACCAAAATCAATCAAATTAATCAATCAATTGGTCCTGCAATTATAAGTCTTACCAATTCCCCAAAATTGTAAACTCCTTCTCCAAGAAGCGCAGCAAGACCGAGGTAAAATGCAATTTCTTGCTGTTCTGGAACTGTAGAAAACAAAATAAAATGAAACTAAATGCTCGGAATGTTTGGTGCATCGATCCAACCTGGAATTATTGAAAGATCTATACACCCCAAGTAACGAAGTGCTTCCTTGTAATATTCAGCGTGTTTGCCCACACGTCGGTAATAATTACTGGATAATTCGTAGAATTTTGCATGAACCAAAGACACTCCATCAATACTGTCCAACAACTGCTCAATATCCTCAATAAGTTTCTAAAAAAAAATTAAATGAGACAAAATTACCACTAAATTAATTAATAATTTCCATGTTAAAAACCTTCGTTTCCTCCAAATTTTGCTGTTTGTCTAGTTTTATATTCCCAATTAGTGTTTTACACATAATTACAGCTTCAGTACTCGACTTTACTTTCGATTGTGTTTTTAATAAAAATTCTTCTGCTTGTACATTATCTAAAGAATAAAAAACAATTTTTAAAATAAATAAATTTATTTTATTGCTTAATTAATCACCTGTCATGTCGGCAACAATGCGAGAAATAATTGTGACCAACGAAAATGGATTTATTCTACTTTCGAATTCGGCAATGAAATTCTCGTACAACTGAAAATGCAAATTAATTTCAATTAATTTAAAAACTTCGGTAAGTGAATTCAAATATACGTTTAAACGTGCATCCTTTTCTTTCAGCATATCATCCCGGGTTATAAAATCGCACAGAAGTAAAGTCAATTGATGCCATAATCTGAAAAAGCAAGTGAATTCAAATTCGTATTTTTTTGTGCTGATTCATGTCACCGCGAACTCACTTCTTGTTGTAATTTTCTTCAAATTTCGACCAAAACTCTGCGCATTCTGGTCCGCTAGCTTTCGACTGCTGAGCGGCTAAATAGGCGGCTACGTCTCGTGGCATTATATGGGTCGTAAAATGTAAAATAAATCTAGATATTTAGTCTTAAAACCCTTGTATGTCAGTCACGCGAGCTGAGTGTTTCGGCGATCTTTTTTCGTATTAGTTGAAAAAACTGTCACTACTTGCGAATGGCGATTTTCCTAAAGCGCTCTTACTAACGGGTGGAAAATATTTATTTTCTTCTGTTCGTAGATAAATTTAATTTTGGTTTAATCGGTTGGTAATTAAAACAGTTAAAAGTGATTGATTTAAGCAATTACATCCTTGAAGATTAATAGCAATCTTCTAAAAAAAAATATTATTCTTTAAAAATTAAAATTAAAATCAAAATAAATTAATTTAAAGCTATTATTAATTAAGTGTTACGAACAGCGGTAAATGTAAATATTCAACCGATTAAATTATCATTTTAAATCCAATAATAAACAACAAACTTTTGAAATTGCCCCGCCGATTCTGCACTTAATTAAAACTTTGTGCTTTACTTTTAAATCTGTGAAAATTAAAATTAAAATCCATTCTTGGTCCATAATATAGTCACAAAATTACATTTTCCATCTATTAAGTCTTCATACGTTCCTAATAAACATAAATTTAGCTCAATTTAACATCGGTGAAGCTTAATTAAGAGCTCTTTAAAGTCAACAAGTTTCGGTTTCGGACATTTGATTTTATTGGCCGCAAGATTGTTCCATAACTCAAACCCCGCTTGCCACAAATCGCACATCGTGACAACAAGTAGAAGTTTGTTATCCCCTCGTATAGTCCCAAGAAACACAATTAATTTCTCAATGTATGTAGTAATTGGAACTTCCACTCCAATTTCCAACGACCAGCCCGTCACACGCGACGCACCTACCGTCAAGTTTTACTTTTCCTGCCTAAACGAAATGAACTCACCCAAGGTCGACGTATTACAGCGAGCGACTGGGCGCGGGTGCAATTTTACGCTCAAGAGTTATTACCAATGTCCACGTTGTAGCTGCGGCGTCGGCGTTTGATTTGGCATGGACAATAACACTAGAACGCAAGTATTTTACGCGGACCACAAGTTTTCTTAGCGATCATAACTTGGCGAAGCAACGTAAGTTTTGATTTATTGTCGCTTCAACTTTTTCTTATCTTTTTCCAACACTTTCATATCTGTTTTTCCCACAATCAAACGACGATTGGAAAATTAACGGAACATTATTTTGTGTATTTAAAAATCAAACAGGTTGAGAGATTGCTTTTTCGCCACTTTATTATCAGCAAAATGCAGGGCGTGGTTGTGTTTTAGTGTGTGCTTTTTACCCCATACCGTACTACGACTGATAGCTTTTTAACTAAAATAACAGCAGTAGACATGCACTCTAAGTTGACAGCTATTTAAATAATGGAAAGCAAATTTGAAAGAATTTTGTTTTTTACAGTACAACACTGTTTAAACTCAATCAGCAATACAAATTCGGTTGTTTAAGTCAACCTTCCTTCTTTGACCTTGTTTTTTTTTGTTAATTACCAGACTTGTGGTGAATACAAACAAGAAAAGCGCTTCGATATTACATATCAAAGTGAATTACAAGTTTATTTAGCAGCTGATCAAAGCGAATTACAGGTTTATTTAACAGCTGTTAAGTAAATTAATGTTTAATTGTTGTCTTTTTTTTTTTTTTTTAAATTTGAATGCATAGACGCGTTTTTCACTTTTCCTTGTTCCGTAATACAAATGGAATAAATTTTAAATCAGATTAAACTTGAAAATCAATTTGAGTTTTCTTGTTGGAATAAGAAGAAAATTGGCAAATTTAATTCCAAACGTCGTTTCAGTTTATGAGTGGAAGTGATCACAATTTCCCTTCTGATTTCTTGTAAATCTATATCTCCCTTCCTCATATATTTTATATTTAACCATAACAAGTGATTTTTATTTTCCCTTCAAACCAGGCAAAACTTTCAAATTACCATAAGCTAACCTGTTGCCATAGGAACTGTAATCTTGAATGACTTGAGAATACTGTAATGAGTAAAAATGCATGTTGCCCTTTTTGCAAACGCATATTGAGATAAATGACTCGATATTATTAAAGCAATTCCGTCGAAATCTTGCGTAAGACACGCATTTTAAGGGTTTTACTATGTAACTCCAATAATTCTCAACCATTACCTTAATGGAATAATATATGTGATAAAAATTTTAATTCTAATTTCAATTCAACGCTAAATGTTAAAATGAAAAAGTCATCAGTATTTTCCCAGTGACAAATTGTTGGGAAAATATTTGCGCATAACGTGATGTAGTCAAAGTGAGCACGCAACAGTATAATTAGAAGAATTGCCACGCTATTCTTTTTTTCGGGGGAATTTTTCAAATTGACCTCTCGAAATGCTGCACTGCACTGCATGCTGCGTCTAATTTGAATGTTCCATACCGGTAGCTTCAATTGGTTCCAAATAAATTGATTAAACGTAAATAGCTCATCACAAATGATCAAATTCATCACATACAAAGTCGTTATTGCATTACACTAACACTTCAACTAAATGACATCGTAAAAAACGGTGATAACTGGGTAATTGGAAATTTACCCATTATCTGGCTACGCTTTTTACCAAAATATATTTAAAACGTTTTCTAACTTGATTACTAAGCGATTTTCTCATTTTTTGGCATTAAAAATTCAGGTTTAGCAATTTTGAGCTCGTCATTTAAATTTGTGCATATGTTAAGGGTTAAGTAGACACGCTGGTAATATCAAATTGGTTTTATGTTCGCAATTTTTGTTATCGTTTGCTTGTATGTTCCCACGAGTGTCATTCGAGAACTAATAAAAAGGTAACTTAGTGACGGCTCGCCAAAATAACACTAATAAAATACACTGGCATTGATTTTATGCATTATTGTTGACTCATTGCTGTCAAAAACTAAGTTATGACTAACTTTTACTTTAATACGCTGGCAATTAGTTCGGTCACTATATTCTTTTTAAAAGTAATCGCTAGACCCCCTATGATCTTCAGGTAATTTGAAAATATTTGGTTTGGATACGACAGTTGACACATATCCGGTATATATTAAAAATAATAAATTCACACGTGACTTCTTAATTGATATGCACGTATAATAAAAAAAATTTTTTTTTTAAAAAAAGTTAATGTGTTATTATGCGAAAATAATGGACATTGTTTTCGAGAAAAATCCACTGAAATGTTGTTTGTTTAGGAAATAATGGAAGAAAAAATAAAACGAGGAAAAAACACGGCTCGTAATTAATTAATTACTTGGCAAGCCGATAATGCATGACGGAACTAAACTGCAAAACAAACGTTGATTGCAAGTTTGGGTTTATTTTTCGGTGCTATTCGAGTGCATGTTAGACGAAACAAGAAAATAGATGAAAAATCCAGATCTGGGAGAGAAAAATGCGCAGCTTTTATAGGTGGTCTGCATTGCGTGCAGAAATGTGTTGCCCAATCAAGCAAAGTGACGGAAACTGAAAAGGATGAATACGAAGGTTGAAAGTTGTCATTTTTATCAAGGTAAAAAAAGAAATTGACAAAGGTTTTTTTAAATAGATCCGCGTATTTTCCCAAAAAATAATTACTAAAAGATATTTGTTGTTGTTGTTTTCCCAATATATTTTTTTTCAATTTCATGTTTTTTATGGTGGGAGGAATTATTGATTTATTGAACATTTTGGTGTCTCAATTTTTTTTTTTTTTTTTTTTTTGGAAAAAATCTTTCGGTTCCAAAATTCCAGTCTCACTCATCAGAATTAAATGTTGCTGTGAGTGTACACCAGCTGTTCTATGTCTTATCTATTTATTTATTTTCCACTTCCATTCTCTACTCAGAAAGAAAAATAATTTGCATCCAAGTTTCATTTCCTTTTCTCGCTTTTTAGTTTTTACGTTAAACCAAACCGAATGAAAATGAAAATAAAATAAGGAAAAAAAGCGTTGGAAATTCTTACGTGTACATCATACATCATTACAACAATCCATCACTTATAAATGATGCTGTCGGTTTATACGTTGAATAAATCTTCAATTCCTCGTTACCAGTATTACAGTTATCTCGCAAATCCCCATCACCGCCTAATGATCTTCCGTGCAATTATTAAAGTACTAGAAACACTGACGGTTCGAGAATATTATTACCTCTGAAAATATATTATAAAGCAGCACTCGACTATAAATTTAAAAAATAAAATAAAATAAAAAGAGTATTAAAAATGTAACTATTTATTAAATTGTTCCGAAATTGGTCGCGTAATTTTGTGTTAACCTCATTTATGTGCGCGTAAAAAATAAATATCCCGTGTCTCATCCAAATTAAATTATAAAAACAGACTTTAAAAAATTATAAACTAACAGACTTTAAACGGTTGTGTTGCAAAATTCATTTTCCGGCGACAAATTGTCGATTAAATAAGAAAGCCCTAATGAAAATTGTAGGTCATTACCGTTATTTCTCTTTGCAGTTTCTAAGAAGTGACAAGAATGGCCTCCACAACAAACATGAGCAACTTGAGCGAGAGTAATGCCACTGACATGAAAAGCCCTTATCCGCTGAGCACCGTCGTGCCAATGTCAGTCGTTCTAAGCATCGTCATCATTGTAGCGTTTACTGGCAACGGAATGGTCATTCTCACTATAATCAGACACTCAAGAATGCGCACCAGAACAAACATGTTTATTACAAACTTAGCCGTTTCAGACATGCTAACCGCCGTTTTTGATATGCCGATTTCATTGATTACGCTCATCAAAGGCGATTGGATATTGGGCGAACAAACCGGATTCTGGTGCCAATTCAACGGCTTCACCATGGCATTATTTCTCATCACGTCGATCCACACCCTCATGTGCATTAGCATACATAAGTACATCAACATGACGAGACCGTTCAGTCGGTTCATGACAAAACGACGAATTCTTATCATGATCATTTGCACCTGGCTCTGGTCGTTTCTGTACGGAATCAGCGCAGTTCTAGGTTGGAATAAAAGCATCTTCAAACCCGGTGCTACGCAATGCGGACCGAGTTACCCGCACGACATTCTTACGAAGACACATTCTCTCGTCAATACGTCGGTCAATTTTATTTTACCTCTCACTATTTTATCTATCTGCTATTACAAAACGTTCAAAGAAATTCGGTGCCACATGGTTCGCATGTTAAACACGTCCAACATGAACTACAGAAACACGGTGATGCAACAGAAGAAAATTGCGGTCACTCTTTTTCTGATAATGGCGTGTTTCATGCTCTCATTCATGCCGTATGTTGGATACTCTTGCGCGGCTGCTTTTTACAGCGATTCGAGTAAAGATCAAATACCAAAAATTCTGAACCCTGTGGTAAAAAAAAAAAAAAAATATTTAAAAAAAAAAAAAATTTTTTTCGATTTTTAAATATTTTTTTCTTGTTTGTTTATTGAAGTCTTACTGGTTTATCTACGTCAACTGCGCGTGGAACCCGATTTTATACGCTATTCGAAGTTCCGCTTTCAGGCAAGGATACAAGGAAATCATGTGTGGGAAAAGCTTTAATTACTTCAACGCAGGTAAAAAATATTTTTTTAAAGCGTTAATTGCACGTGTGTCACTACACAAATTGCAAGCTCGTTTTTGTATAACACAGCATGTTTAAATTTGATACACTAATTCGAAATTGTTTGTGCACGAACCTGTAGGGAGTTTTCGAAGCACCAGTCAACGCTCGTGGTCTTTCAGAAGTTCTATCAAGTCTTCTTCGAATTGTAAGCGTATAATTTGTCGAAAAAACAAACATCACGCTTTAAAGATTATTCAATTTAATTTAAATTAATTTATTAATTTATATTTTTTTAATCCAGATTCTATAGCTAAATCTAACTCTCTGTCTCTTCCTACTCACAACATACACGCCTAATTGCACATTTTCGTACTAATCAATCAATGTTTGATTTGTTTAAATAAAAACATGAAAAAAAAAAATTTTTTTTCTTTCTTTTTTTTATTTATATCTGACTTTGACAGACATATCTTGTTTTTATCTGTTGCCGGTATCAATTTTTAATCTTTTGGACTTCTGTTACGTACATATTTCTGTGTTCTAAAATTTAGAACTTCAATTCCTACAACTTGTTTTCTTGTTTAATTCTATTTCAATGTAATTTAATGTGTCGTTCGACCAACTCATTTCAATTCAAATCGGAAAACATGGCTTAATTCTTATTTGCTAGCTCGCAACATAACCAATTCGTCCCCTGTTGCAACGAGGCTGGATGATTTTTCTGCGACGAAGCAAGATAATGCTTGTACACGCAATCAGCAATTTTGGAGTTCTGATTTGGAATTAATAACCCGCACTAACATTACTAATACTTGAAGTGGTAAATGAGATCTACTAATTGGCTTTACTTAACCATATGCTTTTCTAACATTTAAACTTGTGGAATTGAATTCTAAATGATGAATATTAGAAAGAAAAAAAAATTCTTTTTTTGAAAACCATCAAGACCGGGCATTCAATATAATAGGTTTCTCGAGTATAGTCATCCAAACATTTTATTTAAATTATTTTTTGGAGATTTAATCATAATTTTGAAAATATCTTTGAAAACTTCAAATTTTTGTTGAAATCTTCAAAATTTTGTTGAGATCTTCAAAATTTTGTTGAGATCTTCAAAATTTCGTTGAAATTTCCAAAATTTCGTTGAAATCTTCAAAATTTCGTAGAAATCTTCAAAATTTCGTTGAAATCTTCAAAATTTCATTGAAATCTTCAAATTATCTATGAAATCTTCAAAATTGTCGATTTTGATAAACCCGGTCTTGAGAAAACTCACTAATATTTACAGCACAATAACAATATAATTCATGCGTGCATTTTAGATAAAATACGTGGCAGTTTACACGGGCCAATGATCCATCCATCGCACGCAAGAACCCTGAGCAACGGATCTTCAGGTGTTTTACCCTCACTTGAAATAACCAACAACCACAGAACGCCCGTAATTGCATTCACCGATAACGAGAAAACATCTAGTCCAAAACACAACTCAAA
>JAQFXT010001811.1:0-15071 GCA_034683725.1 Strigamia crassipes
TTAGTATAATTCTAGTAAGAATTACTTAACTTTCTGATCTTTATTGCACATATTTATATACAACTTTTATCATTTTATGTCTAATAAATACAATGGTATTTATTATTCATTTAAAACTTATAGATTTGCTTATTTTAGTATACCGGAGGGGGTAAACTTTGCTTTACTTTAGAATAAAAGTACTTTGAAATCTACTCGGCGCACAAGTTTCGAATGAAACTTGAATCTCGCGCCTTTTACGCCAAAGGCGCGCTCTGGTGGCAATTTTTACGTTCTTGACGAAAACGAGATCGTCACAAACACTAGGCGCATTCCGAAACAAAATTTTGTGGTTTTGTGTTGTGCTGGGCTATGCTTTGTTTTGGCTAAGATTTAGGAATGGCAATAATGGCAATAAATGTTTGGGTTGGTTTAGCATTTTGTTTCAATTGTTTTTTTTCCAATGAGTTTGACTAAGTTTGGTTGTTCAGATACGAATTTGTTATTCTAAATTTGATTTTAGAAAATACAGAATATACGTAAGTAATTGATTTTTAAACACATTCAATTTACTTGCGCGAGTCACGATCAAAAGAAAATGCGTTTTTAGATTTAAAAAATTGGCAGAAAAACGTGGCTGAACAATGCGTAGTTTCAGTTAAAACGCAGGATTTTGCCAGTGTTCGTTTCAGGTAAAAAAAGCTGCACAAAACAAACAAATTTCCAAAAATCACATGACTCAGGTAAAAACAAAACGACTGAAACAGTAATTTTGGAGTGCACCTAGTATTAATGGTTGTCTAGGGGCAAGTGCACCTATTATGTGCTGCTTTTTTTGCATGGCATTCTTCCAATCCCATCCTAGGTTCCTGCACCGTGGACCGCATGACCAGCGAGTTCCTATTGATTTCTACCGCGCCTAATCAGACATGGCACGTACAATCGAGGACGCTCAGGCCCCTGTGGTTCGCAAAGCGAGCGCACAAAACCAGGAAATGCCGTGTATTGCTCGGAGTCTTTGGCGCACGCGAGAACGGACCACTTGGATCCTAGCTACATGGTGGTTGTGGACCCACTTACGTTCTTATGACGTTCACTGACCCTGTACACGCAACTTCTGGTCTGGCCGCGTCTTTGTGTTTGATTGGCCAGAATCGGACCGAAGCACTATCTATTGCTGTGGAGCCGTGAAGAAGATTGCGAACTGTTGACCAATGATTGCTTTAACGGTCACACTTTAACACATCTGAATTTTATGGAAATTAGAGTTGATTGAATAGGAATGGTTGTAACCGCCCAGCAATCACGGGTCGACATTCGTGGCTCCTGTCGCAGCTCCCTAGCCATGGATGGAGCTGCAACCCATTGCCAACTAATGGGGACACGAGGGCCCGGCCAATGGGGGAGTCGCGTGCACGAGGTTGCTCCAGCGCCCCGAGGGCAGTTGTTAATCAGCCATGGCCTGCGACAAATCTCTGGTCTGTTTCCCATGTCTTTTGGCGACCCGAACGATGCACGGCGACTTCTGGCCGTGCGTGCCCGCTCTGCGGGCTGCAGGGACCCGAGCGTCCGCTCCTGTTGCGCCATGAGTTTCGAACGCATGGCAAGGTAGAAATCTAACCAGAAACTTGCTGGTCACGCGGTCCACGACAGCGTGACCAGCGGTCAGGAATACCGAAAATGAGTTGAGGAACTCTTTGCAATAGGAGACCACACTTAGGTGCACTGGCCCCTAAACACCACCATTAAATAAAGATAGTTTCATTTAAATAATGCGTCTTTGTGCGTTCCGTTCATTTCTAGTGTGTGTTGCGTCCAGCACCACGTGGCCGTCCTCTTGACCACGTGGTGACTGTAGCCGAACGCTCGAATGGTGGGAAACTTCCCGTCACGGCATAATCAAATTTTGTTACATTTGGATCACGTTGTCTAACTTTTAGTTGTTATCTTCTCGACTTCTAAGACGCTTCCGAGCGAATGGACATCTGGTTTCATTGCACACGCAAGCACAAATTTCCTGGGCATCACTTTTGCTACTATTATTTTTAGCATCTATATAAGAAATATGGGACGGAGGGCTAGAACACTCATCAATCTAAGCGAAGACATCAAACTTATAATGTTGGAAATGATTAAAATCGTTAATTTGTAAGTGATTCTTTTGCATTAGATCACATTTTTTTCACGTAGAACTACTTTCGTTCCGTCTTTTGTGAGGGTGGGCGGATGCCATTTTGACCAGGGCTGTAAAAATAACTCTAGATGCAAGAAACTAGTTTGTCAAGGTACTTGTTGCGCGGTGGTTCTTGCAAGACTTGTTTCTAGACAGGAAGTTGGTCCTTGTATAAGTCAACATACCGGAAGTACCGTCCTATTGGTTGTTTATGGTGATGTCATCAACCATCAACTCCATCTGGCGTTGGAAAATTTCATTAGTGGATCATTTGGGAATCTAGTTGACCGTGATTAGAAGTCAGTCACATTTTGATGTCACGTGAGACAGCGCCGTCAAGTAGTTCTACGTTGCGGCACAGTTGCCATTTTGATTTTTAAATTTTAAAATCATTAATTTTTATTTACTTATTTCTTACGCAAGAATATCTCCGGTGGGAATTTTCTCCCTACTACTAGGCCAGATGCTGGAAATGGACTATTACCAAATCCGAAACTTTGGACCGTATATTTTTGTGACCATAGTTTCGATTTTCATACACTGTTTGGTGACCTTGCCCTTTATATTTATTCTTGTAACAAACATCAATCCAATCCATTACATCTTCAACCAAACTCATGCTTCTTTGGCAGCATTTTGCACTACCTCGGAGTAAGATTTTACAAATTTAAAAAAAAAAAAAAAAAAAAAAAAATTTATGCAAATTTCCTTTATGTCTTCAGATTAGCTGCATATCCAGTCAATATTGATTGTGTTGTCAATAAAAACAAGGTTGATTCTCGTGTGGCTAGTATTGTTCTCACTCTTGGTGCTTTTTTCAATAAAAATGGATCCGTTATTGTGCAGTGCACCAGCTGTTTGTACATGGCTCAAGTAATGAGGGTTTCTCTGACAGTTAGTCAGATAGTGATGATTGGGTATTTAATGCACTATTTGTAATATCTACGTAAGTAATTGAGACAATTATATTAGATTTGTTGCTATTCTAAACACCATTGGGTCTGATTCGATGGTCTACCCTGAAGTGAGTTTATTAGCTGTGGATTTGCACCCGCTTTTGTTCAAATTAATAGCAGTGCCTAGTGAATTTTTGTGAGTTGTCGAGTTTCTCGAGTTTTGTTAAAAGTTAAATTTTTTATTATTTTTTTTTGTTACAGAAAAAGCTTCGCGACAGCGTGTGATGCGTACACAAGTGCATTTGCAGCTGCAATTGTGGCTAACTTGTGTAAAGCAGATTTGCTAAAAGAAGACAAAAGGAAACCGCTTTAACTCAATATAGGAATTGAGACATGAATTTTTTTTTTTTTTTTTTTTTGTAAAAAATAAATCTAAGCTATTAAATAAAGTGATTCCAAAGTATAAAGTTGTTTCTAATCGTATTTCGAGTTAAACCAAAAAAAAATCTAAAAAATAGTTGTCAAAAATGTATTAGTTGCGCGTAAAATTTTTTCGTGTGGTTTGATAGATAATTTAATTTGTTTTTTATTTTTGTTAATACAATTTTCGAATTTTTTAAATTGTTAGAGTGTTATTTTAATTATAAACGCGACAAGAAACACTACCGATGTAATTGTTATTAAAATTTGATTGCACATTTTATCGCGCATTGGCGCTGCTAGCAGTATTTCCCAGCGTGCAATCCGATGGACTTTCTCTTCTGGAACAAAGTAGCAGCGGTTGAGGTCGAAACGGCTCGTTTTTAGGCCTACTTTTTGTTTGAATTCATCCTAAAATTCTCCAACCATCCGATATTCCAATGAAGTAATCCATTATTCCGGTGTCTTTAATAGACCGTGCGATACATTTTCCAATGGTTCGTGATGGAATTTAATGTGTTATCGCGATGTCGAGAGATCGAGAGTATTTGAGCATTAGTGCTTTATTTTTCCTATTTTTGTTTTAAAATCCAACTTTTGGCGATCATTCCATCAAAAATGGATGATTTCGTTCTACTTATCGATTTTAGATGTTTAAATTTTTTATTCTCTTTGAATTTTCAATGTATTATTTCAAGTTAATGTTTAGTGTAGTTAGTTTGTGGTGTTTTTGTTCAGATCCATTTCTGCGTTACACTCAAACGGTTTTGTGTTTTTATTTTCCTTGGAAAACGTTCGCGTTAATTTGTCTTTTTATCATTTCATTCCTATTCTGTTTGTTGCCACATGGTATTGTAGGACTGCACTCAAATGAAGAGTGTAGCATTTACCAGAAGCGCATTTATTTTAATGGCAACGTCAAAAGTGCGTTTGCAGACATTGCTTGGAATATTGTCCACATCCTTCTGTATCCAATCCTAAAAATCCTAAAACCAATTGGAACACTTACATATTTTGCTACTTCATCTTACATTTTGCTATTTCATTTTACATTTCGTTTTGCGCTTTCTGTTTTGCAAATTTATTTTGCATTTCCCTATTTCATCTTCCATTTCACTATGTGACTGTTCGGTTACGGTCACCACGTGGTCAAGGGGATGGCCACGTGATACTGGATGCAGGCATTGTTAGCCGAAAGTGCAAGGCGCCGATACAAGGCCGGGCCTTCTGATACAGGCGCTACTAGTGCAATGTCTGTAAACCCAAAGAAGGGAAAACAGACATTTAAACAATCGTCCGCTTCAGGCAATGCCGGAAGTGTCACGTGTTATCAATGTGACGGTAAGAGCCACTCTGCGAGAGATTGTGCGAGTCCAAGGCAGACAAAGCCGCAATTACATGGCAGTCACGAAAACAGAGGATCGTGGCATTATCAACGTGTAAATCAGAATTTATTGCACTTAATGAAGTAGCTAAGGAAACAAAATGGTTAACATCATTTTTAATAGAATTAGGATTTGAAGAGATGGTAAAGTTACCATTGATAGTTTTGGATTAAGGTCACACGAGTGACAGGGGGAGCATGTTGGTACTTTGTTGAGTATAACAATATTATGAGTAGCAAACGTATGAGCATTGTAATAGAGAAAGAATAAAATGGTGTACACACATGAATATGATGAGTGGAAATTTATATAACCTACAACATTCTCCTGTGAAAAATTGATGTAATGCTAATCAGCTGATGGTAAACTAATGACAATTCCTTCAGCTGTAATCCAGTGACAACCAAATAGTATGTACTTAGATGCAGCAGGAAGTACTGTAAACTGGATTAACTCGTCTCTTCCTTTCCATTGTAAAGGGAGAGTAAATGTTCCAATAGGTTTTATCAGGTCTCTGTTCGTTTATTTGACGGTTCATTTATTTGACAGTTCATCTATTTGCCAGGAATGAACTATGTTTTGGTCATTGGGTTTTGTTTAGGTTAGATTAGGTTAGGTTAGTTAAGGTTAGGATAGATTAGGTTAGTTCAGGTTAGGATAGGTTAGGTGAGGTTTGGTTAGATTTACTGGCGAATATATGAACCATCGAATAAACGATACGATTTCGTTTTATCACTGTCACCAGTCATCACCGACCTATTTTTTTAGATTGGTTTGATGAGGTACATTAGATTTAGTTTTCTGGTCATTCCTCCACTGATGTATAGAGCAGAAGCTCCACAATCCATCAGTGCAATTACTTTAATTCCATTTAAAATGATTTTATGGTACAACAGCACACGCGGTTTCTTCTTTGTACATATTGCACTGTGTCTTACTGGTTCAGAATGAAATGCAATGCGTGGGTCAATCTCAGATGTTGACATAACATCAAATAATTGATCTTCCATATCCTTCAGACTAGGGGCGATATAGTTGGAGAAAAACACGCAGTCTTCATCTACTGTGGAGTGATTGTCGACTGTGTCTCGTCGTTTCTCGCATCTTTTGCGCATGCCACTGAGTTTGTGCTGGTCAATGAGGACCTGCATGAACGTTTCTCGGCATATTTTGTGTGCTGCGACCTATGGGAACATTTACGCGCGAAATGTAGTCTACCTCATCCAAAACAACCACCATTTTGTGGCGCAATAGAGTGAGTGAATGCTAGTATTGGCAACTCTCTGACTTCCAGTATTTTCTGCACGCTGGGAACAATGTGTGGTTATTGGGGTTTCTGGTTCCAAATGGCACAAAAGTTTTAGTTTGGGCAGTCCCTGTGGTATTTGGGATCTCCACCATAATTTTTTTTGGCAGTTTTGTACGCCTGAGCAAGGAGTTCTTCTCACGTGTTTCAGCTGCCAGGACAGAGGTTTTCAACACGACACATGATCTAAGCAGATGTTTTCACGTGTGGTCCGTCATTAATGCCGTCTTCGTCAGAGCCGTCTTAACCGGGGGTGCAAGGGATGCACGGCACCCAGGCGGCTGGGCCCAGGGGGTGGCTTTGGGCTTGAGATGGCCTTGGGCTCGAAATGACCTTGGGCTTGAAATGACCTTGGGCTTGAAACGGCCTTGGGCTTGAAACGACCTTGGGCTCGAAATGACCTTGGGCTTGAAATGATCTTGGGCTCGTAACGACCTTGGGCTCGTAACGACCTTGGGCTCGTAACGACCTTGAGCTCAAAACGACCTTGGGCTCGAAATGATCTTGGGCCCAAAACGACATTTTTGTTTAGGTTTGAAATTTCTTTTGGCAAAGAAAAAGGGCGGCGGCACATAGCACCCCTAAGGCAGACAAGCCTGAGACGTCCCTGGTCTTTGCAGTATTTTGAGGGATGGGGTGCATGTTTTCAAGCGCTCTATGTATTTTCCTGTCATCAAGAATGGGTTGTCCTCAATTGCGAAAACAGGTTGTCCAGCCGGTCAATTACTTGAGTGGCGGTTTCTCCTTTCTGCTGTGTGATCTTGTCACATTATGCAAGAAGTAGGACGTATGTTGGCTTGTATTGTCGGATAAATTCTCTCTCGAATTCCGACCATGTGTGCAACAACCGACGAGCTATGGGCCAAATGCTAGCTTCACCTCTAAAAAATTTGGCCAGCTTGAACTGTCACCTGATTCAATCGTCTTTTTGCAAAAATATAAGGTGTTTTGCAGATTAATTAAGAAGTATTTTGCCTTGGTTTTGTCGCCATGGACCTTTTCCACCTCGACCTGCCAAACCATTTGGGCTATCTCTAGTAGTTCTAATTTTTTCATTGGTTACTAAATCTTGTATTAATATAACGTGGGTCAACTCTAGAATTTATACTCAACAGTCCAAAATTAGATTCGAAAATGGTTTTAAACTACCTAAAATTGATTTCTGCACACAAGAACTAACACGACAAGATCTGTTTGGTTGGTAAAAATGTAACTACTGACTGCTGCGGTGAATTAGTGATGTTACATTCACAAATTTGTCTGTGTTTGTTATGAGTTGATTGTTACTTATTGTGTTTTGGTTTCATTGGTGGCCCATAGTTTCCAAAAATAACTTGTTATCTGATAGCACCTTCTCGCGGTAGTTCGTCATCCAAGCCTGTTGCCAATGGAGAGTAATGACGTTACAAACCTCTCTGGTTGTAGATGAAAATACAATGGGAGTTACAAAAATGCTTCATTGTGCTGTTTATTGATGTAAAAATTCAAATAGATACTATAAAACCAATTCAATTTTATCTTTTGTTTATTCAATGAGCGATAACCTAAAGATTTTAATTAAATTATTTTTTCCGATATTTTCTTTTTAAATTTTTATAAAAACTACTTAACATGTTTGTCCTGAAATCCTTTTATTTACTTTGTAAGGGACTATTAAACAGTCTCTCAAAATCTGAAGAAAAGTAACTATACAGACTTGGAGATGAAGTCGGTTCGTTTCCTCAAAAGTCGTTTTTTCGAAAAAAAATAATTTGAAGAAACGATTTTAGAGGGCCCAAAAAATGTCGTTTTCTCAAATTTCGAGAAAACAACATAAAAAAAGGTCGTTTCCTCAAATTTCGTATTTTTCGAGGAAACGATATAAAAAAAGATTGGTTCCTACTATTCAACAAAAAAAAATAAATGAATAATAAATGAATAACTTTTTTACAGTGGTTATGTGCAATTGCTCGCACGAATTTCAGTGCGGGCATTGCAGACCTTTTAATCATGAGACTGTGCAGTCTGGCTTCCCTAGCGACAGCTTCCATCTTTGGGGGCAGCCTCGGATCTCTTCGCAGAATTGTGTCAAATGCAGTTTCAGTTGCTGCTTGTTGCCGCCTGAGAGCTTGCAGCATTCTAAAAACCCCCACATGTTTGCAACCAAGTAAGGTATTCAACCGGAAATGCCATGATTCAACTGCATTTGTCGTTCTCGATTGGTTGCCATTGTACACCCAATAACAACTCCAAACTTTAGGTGGAAATGCTGGTGCAGAGCGCACTCCATTGTTATTAATTTTGCCCACCACATAATTAACATCCCATCACTGCAGCAGATCATTACACGCCGGCCCAAACAGAGGCTTTATCAGACGGTAAGTGCTTGCAACTTGACTCGGTGGCAAATGTTTCACCAATAGCTTAAATTTACCATTATCTCGGTAGTCCCTCTGAAGCCCCTCAAGTTGGATGCGCCTGAAAACACTCTGCGCCAGATAAAAATAGCACCCATCCAGTTTAACATCTGGGAAAACTTCCTTTGCAGCATTTAATGCATCGACTTCGAAATCGCTGATGAAGTAATCCGGTGCATAGGCGATCCCTAATTTCTCATCTATCAAACTGCGCACTTTCTTGAACATTAAAATGTACACTTCCTTCACTTTCCTTTCCATCAAACAGTACACCATCGGAAGTACTCGTTTTGCGAAGTCGATGTACCCCACCTCGCAATGTAAAGTGTACAGCTGTGTAAACAGTTTCGGCACACTACGAAATGTGCCATTGCCAAGGACACTTTTAGCGGTGCACAAATGTTCCAAGTTTTGTTTAGTAGTGAAAAGAAGCATTTTACACCCACAGTCAGTGATCATTATGCCGTGCAGAAACTGTTCTCCTGCCAAGTTAGTGGTGAATCGCTTCCCACCCCAAGTCGGTCAATGTTTTCGGTTCTTTCAGCAGAGTTAATTTTCGGTACCTCTTAACGACTTGAGTTAATGCAGGCACCGGTAAAGCTCTACGCACAGCGGCCTTTTCACCCTCTAAAACAGCCTCGATCATCTGTGACGGTCTCTCATTGGTATTCCCAGCACGAGTGCGGATCGTCTGCGTTACCCTCAAAACATCCTGCTTGATGGTGTCTGCTACGTGATTGTGTTGCGAATGTTTGTTCTGTTGGTTATGGCGCATTTTTAATGCCTTAGTAATGCTGGGACATTGCTTATCTTATATTATTCCTGTTATTCTTTGTTAGCACTGTACAAGCGCTCATATTTATTTGTTAACCTTATTTGTTTATATTCTATTAATTGTGTGCTGGGCAGACCAGCCTTCTGTACTGTACATTTATGTGAGCATAGTGCATTTGTACCTTTAGCATCATGCGCTATGCAAGATCTATCTATTCTATTTTGTAAACTGAGTGCACGATGCGTCTTCTAGCGGATCATGCGCTTTTATGCCACTAGGTGGTGATACTATTCTTTAGTCTTTGTCTAGTCATGCATGAGGAAGGAGCCAAGTTGGCTGCTCTCATGCCTAGGATCCAGAACTGGAAATAAACAAGTATTTTTATGTTTTCTAACACTGTTCCCATTATTTAAGGACAACAGGACACTACACCAAGCTGTTTGGACACTGTGTGAGTACTGACAACTCGTACGCATCGTTTGGTTAGTGCTCACGTTTGTACATCGCGCTTGAGTTCGTACATCACGCTCAAATGCGCGTATCGTATTCTGGAGTAGGACAGTGAAGCTTCCACCACTGTCTAAACTAGTTTGTGGACATTTATTAGCGCAATTTTTCTACACGTTCAACAGTGAGGGTTGAACAATGTTTAGATTGGTTGTGATTCGACCTTTACACTGTTCGTGCGTCAATTCGCATTTCCAGTAGATGCGATCTGCAGCTTTTTTATCTTTAATATAAACATACTCTTGGAAACAAAGTTTTGGATGGCCACGTTCAGTTTTAGTCATGACAATGGCCATTCTCGTCGTATAGCTATGGTTTCGGTCGATTTCGGTCGTTTTCGGTCTTTTTCGGTCGATTTTGGTTGATTTCCGTCGATTGCGATAGGTGTGCGACGTTGCAGCACTGCTTCACAACAAGTTAACTACAACCACTGTCCATGCTGGTTATATATACAGGCTACAATGCACGTTTACAATATGTACTTGAAACGTGTACTAAACGTACACAATACGTTAAGTGTACTGAACGTGCACAAACCGTCATGTTGAAATAGTTCGTTTTCTGGAATTCGAGGAAACCTCAAACCGCATGGAAAAGTTTGTTTCCTCGAATTTGAGGAAACGTACCCCTACTCGCATGGAAAAGTTTGTTTCCTCAAATTCGAGGAAACATACCACACTACTACGTAAAAGTTTGTTTTCTCAAATTTGAGGAAACGACTTTCGAGTAAACGAATTGACCTGTTGGAGATATGCCCGTTTGAAGTTGGGCGGCCAGAAATGGATATTTTCAGACAAAAGGACATGCTTGTTGGACTATATATCTTAAAAAAGGAGGTTATGTTTTTTGAAAATTGGCACAAAGCTATGTAAGGGAATAATAAAGAGTCCCTCAAAATGTAAAGTAAAGTAACCCTACAGATTTGGAGATATGCATGTTTGAAGTTGGGAAGCCAGAAATGGACGTTTTCAGACGCAATATGGTTTGAAAAATATAAGTGATCAAATCGCAAATGTTTGAGAATTTTACCAGTCCTCTCTCAAAGTTCAAACTACTCTTTCAAACTCTTTGCTGTTATACTTAAAATTTTTCCCCAAAAAAAAATTTTTCAATTTTTATTTTGGTTTTTTTTTTTGGCTTGAAGCGTGTTTTCGATGGTTTTCACAACGTTTTGGTGTTTTACCACCCATCTAGATACCATTTTAACTCTGAATCTAGCCATTATTTTGCAGTTTTTATATTTTTAATAACCTTTTATGCATTTTTATCTTTTTCCAAAGGATTTTAACACAAAAAATTTAAAAAATTCCTTTAATGCAAATTTTTTCACTCTTTATTTTTGTTTGAGTTTTTGAAACCTCTGTTTCTAAACTCCACCACGATCGGTGAAAATTGTGGTGAGGGGTCTTTTGGGTTTTTTGGCCGTCTCCATGCGAATCTAAGAAGAGTAGAGTTCGCACAGTTGGCCAGAGATTCGGTGCGCAACTGGCTGCTAACTGACCGCGTGCCGACAATGACGTACTTTTAGAATTCCAAGCCATCTAGTCACACCATCCTCCAGCAATGGAGTCCAGCAAGTGCCCTGTCTGCACACCTATGCTTGGGTGTTTTGATGAGAAAAGAAACATTGAAAGTGAAAGCATTCAAAGTTTTGACCAAGAGAGGCCTAAAGAGATTAGGTTTGTCTCGGATTTATGCCTGTATCTGCCCATTTTAGGGTCGAAGTGTGGCAAGTTAAAAAAAGAATAAAGAAAGACATAGGTTGGGTTTGCCCAATTTACTGTGGATTAGCCACCTAGTTGCACAAAGTTGTGTCTTTCAGCACCCTGTACCGTTGAGCTCGTCACCGACGAATTACCAGTTCACCGGCCGCTCTCCCATCTCCCAGACCCCAATGGACCCAGCAGCATGCGCACACAATAAATCAACACTGCAACAAATAAACACCTCTAAAAAGAGAAAACAGACAACAAACAAAGGACACAAAACCCAACACACAAACCCAACCATCAATACACCAACCACCCAATCAAACTCAATGCCACAAGGACCCGTTCAAAGTTCACAATATACCCTCAAAAAGGCCATAAAATCATGCAAAGATCCGCAGAAAAGATCAAACCCATCCAAACGCTTATTGCAAAGAGCGGCCATACGAAACAAAGAAATACGCGGGACAAAACCACGGCTGAAAAAAAAATCTTAAGAGGCATAGGAGAGGGAAAATGAAAAGACAAATGATGGATTATTCCAAGAAAGCGCAAGCAACTATGAACAGTCTTCTCGACATGGGACCTAAAGGAAAGACCCTCATCGAAGATCACCCCCAAATCCCTAACAGTTGCTTTCTGCGGCACAAGGAAACCCCCAGTTCTATAAGGAAAAATAGTCTTAACCGTTTGGCACGTAAACGATACAACCACGAATTTTTCTGCATTCATCCCCATCAAATTCAAATCCAACCATCGCTCCACCCGATCCAAGCCCTTCTGGAGAGTCCAGCAATCCCCCAACATCTCTACATGCAACCCAATCTTAATATCATCAGCAAAAAACACATGTGGAAAACCATGAATAACAAATAATAAATCATTAATAAACAGTTTGAACTTAAAGGGCCCCAGGATTGACCCCTGTGGCACACCCGAAAGAATCTCACATGAACAATCAGAAATAATACCATTGCACTTTACATAGTTGACCCGCGAAGTAACTCTTGAACCATACGACAAAGGAAGGAGAAAGGCCATACGAGCTCAGTTTATGAAGCAGGATAGAATGCAGTATATGTATAATTGCTGAAACTAGCTCAACAGACCCATATGAATATGGGGCTGCCTGAGCCAATAAATGTAGTGTATTGAACATCTTGTATTCATGTTATTTATATCTCTTACAACAGGGCTGTCCAACTGCAAGTGCCCCAAGGGCCGCTTTAAAAAAAATGCGGTTTGGAGGGCCGCAAAATAAATACTTCTTATGCAACTTTATCAGTGAGTTTTAATAGGTGTGGCATGCATATACAAAGAAAAACCGCGTTTGTATTATTATTTTAAATTATTAAAAAATTATCAAATTACAAAAAAATTAGTAGGAAATTTCGTATTTGAGGGTAATTTATACATTTAGAAGCCCGCTCCGCGGGCCGCAAAAACTGAGGTCGCGGGCCGCATGCGGCCCCCGGGCCGCGTGTTGGACAGCCCTGTCTTACAACCATGAGTTTATACGTCATCCTCTCAATCGGTTGAACACGGATGTTTTAGTAATAAAACATCATCGAATCGACATCGTCAGAAACTTAGTTAAGTAACATGGAGCGATTTGCCATGCCCAGTTGAACAATTACACTGATCTCAGTTGCTGTTAGTAAACGTTTTTGGTGCGATATGGGGTACCAAAATATCGTCACCTGGTACCATTACATAGTACATGATATTATTGCATTGTACATATTATAAACAAAAAGTGGCATGCTTTGTGTACATTGTACTGGGTACCAAATAGAAAGTAGTGTGATTCTGTCACATTGTATTGATTACTTTACAAAATGACTGTGGTTTCGATACATTGTACCGGATACCAAATGAAAAGCAGCATGGCTCCAGCGTATTGTACCGGACACCAATGATATGTACCAATGTACCAATTTCTGGTCCAAAAATAAAGTACTATGATTGTGACCATTGGCCTGGTCACGGCCAACATTCACGGTCCCTAACGCGGCTCCCTAGCAATAGGTGGAGCTGCGGTACCGATTGTGACCAATCGGGTACAGGGACCCGGCAATGACCGGAAGTGGCGTGCACGGGGTCGAGAGTAGGAGGAGAGGAGAGTTGTGACCCAGACACGACACGGGTAAGACGTACAGTCTGTTTCCCGCGTCTGGAATCGACCCCAATACGATGCACGGCCATCTCCGGCGCTGTGTGCCCGCATTGCGGGCCACAGGGTCCTGAGCGGCCCAATCGTGTGCGCTGCACGTTCCTAACGTGCAGTGCAATCTAAAGAACAAAGGACTCGCTGGCCACGCCGCCATAGGCCTCGTGACCAGCGGTCAGAGCTAGGGATGGAGTTGAGGAGCTCCATGCAAAAGGAGAACACATTAGGTGCACTGGCCCCTAGACACAGCAACAAATAAAGATCAATATCATTTAAATGGTGCGTCTAGTGTGGTTTAATTCCTTAAAAAGTGTGTATTTGCGACCAGCGACGCGTGGTCGTCCCCTTGACCACGCGATGACCGGTGCCAAACACTCACAATTGTGGGCCCGTCCGAGGATGATTTGAACCTTTTCAGAAAATTGTTTTTTGCAATAAAAAGTGGTTTTTTTATTTTTCAGCAAAAATCTTTTCACAAAAGAGGGGAAAATTTAATTGGAACATAGTTGTGTTAGGGGGTCAACGTGGGTTGCCACAAAAACGGCAATGGCCGCCGGGCAGTTCCACGATGACCATTGGTCCCTAAAAATCTGACAAAAATTTTTTTTTTTGCAATAATTTTTTTTTTGTATAAAATTTTTTTATTTGCATAAAAACTTTTTTGCATTGCATGTCTCTGTAGCTGGGCATGCTACAGCAAGACTTACACTTGCAATACTTTCAATCTCTTGCTTTTTTCTATCTCAGTGTGATCTGAGTAGCAAAGAAATAAGCAAGATTTTTACCTTGTATTTCTTAGTTGAAGCCCATTTAAAAATAATGGCGCTGGCCTAATAGGTTCGGCCCCGTGTTGAGGTGGCGGCTAGCTGGTGGCCACCAGCGACCCAAAACACTTCAGGGGGAAGGGACAGCTCAAATGTGGGCAAACTCCAAATGCCACCTTTTTAGATCCAGCCCGTTATGGGCCGGGCGTGAGAGCGGAACTGCGGACCGTTCACTTGTCACGACACTTTTCCTGCCTCAAGTCATTAATACTGGGACGTTGCAGCACGGTACCATACTTCGTGGTGATCAGGTGTGACCAACCCCGGGGAATGGCGAAGCATTTGACGAATGTGGGACTGACTGGGGACGAAAAGAAAAAATGTATACTCCGAAAGGGTTAAAATGCACCAGTCGCTGACCTGTGTTCTTACAGGGCTGCACCGTTTTATCTCTTCCCTGTACCGTGCACTGGTGGAAATGGAAAAAAGAGGTGCTAATATCGCCTCCAAAACCATGGAAATTGGGGCTCGGAGAGCGGGGCGAGCTGCTAGTGGTCAGGGGAGGCCACTAGTGAAGAGCTCAAATGGCAC